>QEWY01001703.1:0-13156 GCA_006503575.1 Baylisascaris schroederi | reverse complement strand
CCCCCCCCCCCCACCCTTTGATCAACGCATTCACAGCTAAAAGAAGTTGCAACAACTCGTGCAGCGCTACAATATTTTTAGTTGCCCAAATAATCAGCACCACTTCAATAACAAATAATCGAATCACTCACGGATTTATGTACTTGTCGAATATGACCGTAAGAGTCTTGTAAATCTTAGGACGCATTACCATCATATGATTAAGTGCCCACATCAATGGCTCTACCTCTTCGAGTTTATACCCACTGCACTTCGTCAAAATTGCATTCTGAAAGCAAAATCGACGTAACAAGTCCAACGGGTGACGAGATTAATCAGTAGCAGAAAGCAGAAGCGTTCTAGCACCTCAGGCGTCCATAGTAACCAATTAGAAGGCAAAGGGCTCGGGAACTCGTCCTCACTTCCAATAACGACATCACTTGCCACTAAAGAGACGCGTAACAACGATCCGAAAGAAATCGAAACAGTGTGAAGTTGTAAACGATTTTGTTGAGAAAGCAGCGAAGATCGAAAGTACACTGTTGCCAATGTCGTAAAATATATTTAATCCACTTGTATGTCGATCGAAAAATTTGCGTGGTGGGCATCCTATTCTCTTGTTTTCTCCCCGGCATCAAATATTCTGTGATGGAATAATGTGTCCGGATTATTGCCGAGGTTTGATCTCAGCCCCTACTAGTTGTCATCAAATTTGGGAAGAGGCAGGGATCGCTTTACTGAAATATGACCGTGGTATGCCAACCAGACGGGTCGAAAGCCGACAAATCTGATGATAATAACAAGGGTGTTACTACTACCACATCGTAGCTCTAAGACTTCTTAGCCGCAATCGTTCTTCCGATTTATTTCTAGAGGAAATTAAACGAAGTGAGATGCTTATTGCATCGGACCATCACAACAGTTGCTTTAACAAAGACGTTCGAACGAACCCAGTCACCATGGTTGTTAATGCGAAGAGCCAAGAGAAGACTTGCCGCTGCCATGAGACCTTCTGGGACAACAACAAATTCGTAGAACATAAGTGATGTCTCCAGAATATAACGTGCCAACGTCAGCATTTTCATATCCAACTTACACACCTAAAAGAAAATTAACTCATCATATGAATATTATTCCAAAGGAAACAGGGCGATCAAGACACAAGAGGAATTATGGAACGGTTGGACCACAACAGAATCCAAAAGGGTTGTACGACTTAGAACATTCGTGTAGGAAACCCAGGCATTACGAAGACCAACATCAGGCAAGAAGAGGACCGTGGAACCTATACCGCAATGAAATTTCAAAAGAAGTTGAGAGATGGGGCTGTGGGACGACTGCCTCACAAAGCGATTACAGTGAGGGCAATAGTGAAACTAACTGCAACAGATCGTGATGTATTTATCAAGGTTTTTATCGCTAATCTCGTCATTCCAACATCAAAGATTACAGATGAAAATCTCCACGGTCAAAAGTGCAAGAACGAGCGGAACAACCCAAATCGTAGCGTGCCATACCACTCCCCCTTTCTTCCTCCCACCAAAAACTTCAAATCGTTTTCGCTGCGGACTCTAACATTAAGGACAGTCGAAACAAATAAAAAGAATTGCAACTAAAATGTTCGATCGCGTTGAGAATGAAAAAAAAACTACATTCTAACCCTGCTATATCGACGAAGAAAGCTGTACGATAGCGGGCATCCAACATCGAATCCGACCGCCTGCAGCATTTTCCGTTCCATTGCTATTAGATCGTCACGTGTGAACGCCTCGTCACACAAGTCCACTATGTCTTCAATCAGTGGTGGCCAACGCTCCTGCATTATGACAACACTCATCCAAATCACACACTGTTAAACTCTTGACTTATTCTCATTTCTATCAGTTTCGCCACATAGAGTACAAACAGCTTAAAAGCTGAGATAGAACGGCTATATTAGCGATAACCAACGCTGACAAACGCTAGCACTCTCTTTACGAGGTGCACAGCACAAGCGGCTTAACTCATTCCCTCTCTACTTCAATCCAGGTATGGTTAAGCCTGAGTTCATAACCGGAGGAAAACAGAGAATCATATGCCCCCTCTCCCCAAAAAAAAACTGTAGATCAAGTCACCTCATGCGAAGTGAGCTGAGCTATAAGTGAAATATGATAATGAGAAGCAGGAGCAAAAAACTTGTGAGTGAAGTGGTTAGAAAAGAAGAGATATTCCAATAAACAACGAATAAACCTGAAGTGTATCTGGTGTTATACTTCAGCCGTTGCAGCTTTCTAGATTATTAAACTGATTATTGTCATTCGTGGTTAAATAACAAAATTACAAGAAAAAACATTAGAGAATATACTCTAATCAAAATATTTCAACCTAGCCCTCTTCTGATCAGCAATCTCTCTTAAAACAAAGTTTTGTTAATGCTCAAAAGAAAAACCCCTTCTACAACCTTAAAACTGCCGGTTTTATCACACTACGGATTATTGGTAATGAGTCTTAGAACCGTAGGCGATGCGTAGAAACTCTAGGGCCATCAAATCGTTGAGAATCAACATTTCTGTACATATGTTTTTGCAGCGTTCTCTTCCTAAGTGCATTGAGGCAAATGCATGTGTATAAGAGGTCTGCGTACGAAGGAAGGAAGTCACCTCAAACTTCGAAGCAATGAGTAAGGCGGATGCGGCAACCAGCTGCAGCTGATCAGTCGCTATATTTGGCACCCTGTCGAAGAAAAGATCCATTAGTTTGGTCGAAAGATAGAGTGTCTCGTGAATGAGCTCAAGATGTTGCTGCATTTCCACCAGCCAATCGGCGAGTATCGCCCGAGATCGTTTTGTGATGCCTCTTTGACGTTTCATGTAGTCACCAATGCGGAACTTCTTCTGCAATGGTATAACCTCAGTGGAACGTAGAAAATGTAAAAACAAAATTTGTGTGAATGAGAGCAGATGAAGAGGAAACTGTGAAGTTGTGCCTTTGTTGAGAAAGTTGAATACTGTCTTCAGGGTACTCAGTGCGAAAAAAACTGAATACACCGCTATAAATTTAACGCTTACATTTCTCCCTCTCTCACACTCCACTCTCCTCCATAGCGATAACCTCGTCTACGTACGTATCTTCTGCGCTTTGCTGGTATGTAGTACTAGTAAGAAAAAGACCGATACGCACTAGGTGCTCTGTATCCGTGAGCAATTTCGAATCCAGCGACCGATAGGATATTTATAAAACGGGAAAGCAGAGCAAATTTCAATAGCAACAGGGATCCACCTCTCTGGAGGCGTAGTACTTGAAGATATCCGCCGCATACATCGAAACAGCATTCGGATCGTTCATATTTTCGGCGTCGAAATCGTAATCCATGTGCGGATGGATCTCAAAATATGATGCTCTATACCCATCAAACTTTCATACAGGAAATAGGATACCTCAAATCATCCTCAAAACGATCAAGCATAAAACGCTCACGAACGCTTGAGATGCTAAACTTTTCTACGTAAGCTTGAGCACTATAGTAGCTCTCGAGCAACACCGCCTAACAATGATGTGGTAAATTGTGAAGGATAATTGAAATTTATTAGCGTCATAATACAAGATCGAACAAGCTCCTACCTTCAGAAAGTTATGGAAATTCATAACCGCACCAATCACCCTTTGCTCAGAACTTATTCATAACCTCACTGACCACTCCTTCCAAGCAAACCAAAAACGCTTAGATGTTTAATGCTGTGCGAATAGAAACTAATGATTTGTGAGGTGTTTTCTTCGAATGATCCTTGTAATAACAATTCAATGAGATCAGCTCACTAAGAAACGTTCTCACTCATCATGCAGAAAATCATCGTTTTCCTCATGAAACGATGAACAAATCCTGATGAACAAATCCACAAATTGGGATCGGATTACCTCATCGAGATCAAGTCGTTCGGTGGCATTGTCGTTTATAGCGACTGATTCCTTACACACTGAAGTCAACCTTCAAGCACAACCAGTTAGCAGCCGATAATCCGAATCGACAGCAAATGGTGGTCATTTTTTACTTGCGTCAGCAACTGTAATTGTAAAAGGAAAATCTGCTCTACAAAAATCATGGAAACTAAGATGTTCCAACAAAGCTCTGGACAGCATTATCCACATGAAGTAGTTACTAAGAAAATAAACACTTTCAAAAAATTCAAGGTTGAAACTCTGCCTGAACTCAACAGTTAAAAAATAAAATTTAAAAAACCGTTTACTGCCATAAGCCACTCAATATATAAGCAACTTATAGCAATTAGTTCGCACAGTCCCCAAAATAAGGTTCGTACTGCAATCAACCTGCGAAAATTAGTATAGGAGGAGATGGGGGATGGGCAAGAGGTGGAGGTGGGGGTTTACACAGTATGCAACTTTGCCAAAATGATGTTGAAAAAATTGCAATAAGGTGATGGGAATCTTTTATTTCGACGACCATGAACGAAAATAAAAAGGGGTTACGGCATGAAAACTTCACTCATACATATCTAATTTTACACAAACTGTCTACAATACAGTATTCAAGAAACAAAGTAGTGCATACGGCTTCTCATTTGGCGATTGTGTTCCGTTTGGAAGAAAACTCCCTCCTACTCTGCTGTTCGCGTCCGCAATCTTAGCCGTTCGGCGGCGCTTCGGTTCTGGCCCTTTTCCAATTACTTTCCAGCCTTGACCTTTAATCGTACCCAACCGCTCGTGCATTGCCTGCAACAGACCGTCAACGCCTTACAAAAGTTGAGTTTACTGCAGTTATTGTGGTCTATTTAGGGACTAAAACATCCGTCTCCAGGTCAGGACTAGGTGATTGAGGCAGATAACTAGGCATGCTGGACTCCGTCTCCAGGTCCTGACTAGGTGATGAGGGCAAATAACTAGGCATGCTGGACATGGATATTAAATTCACATGGACACCGGCGTGGATAAATTTCACGTTGGAATTCGCTATATCAAAAAAAAAAAAACTACTAAATGACTGCATAATAGCTCTTTTTTTAAATCGAGGCGTTGAGTGCAAAGCGGTACCTACATAAGTCTCAAAAGTCTTATAAGGGATGGCATTAAAGAAAGCGTCAAGCAGTCTCTCATAATCTGATGCCTATAACCGTTTTACAATCACTTTGAAAGCTTTCGATTGCGAAAATTGTTGAACGTTGCCTTTGCAATAGAAATTGCATGCTCACTCTTACTACGAATCTTAAATCTGTGATTTTTAGCTTTCCATAGATCACACTCATTAACATGACTATCACCACGAAAATGACATAAGTTTGTTGATCCCTCTTCCAAGTGCTGCATGGTAATTGGCCAGCCAGTGTATTAAGTCTTGGGGTAGTCACTACAGAAAGAATCATATCCACAGCTGCATCAAAACCAACAGGTTAATCCCTTGGATTTCTTACCTCTACCTTCCTTGTTTTTCCTTCTTTTTAGTTCCTCGAATTAATATATATTCATAAACAAAATCCAAAAATAGCCATAAGTGGGTTCTGCTGATGAGATTTCATTTCTTACCGAATCCGTATTTCTCGAAAAGGAAAGGATCCTTGCCGTCGGAACATACTGGTCTCATAAACTAGCACCTTTTGCTAGAATCACGGTACATGCGAGTAAAGAAATACCCGATGAATTGCAGTAAAGAATTGCTGCTTCGACTGATTAAACACCGTCTATTCGCTGAATTTCGATACGATATTCACTATGTCATTCTTTGCAACTTGTGTTGCATGTTCGTCCGGTAACGTTGCAAAGAAAAATCAAAATGTCCAGTCCCATAAGGAGTATTCTGTAAGTGAATTCGAGCACGGTTTCTCGGCTTGAAGTATTCTACCAATCGTTTAGAGTTGTAGTAGTTATCAGAGTGTACAGTATATTGTAAGTTGTAGATTTACTCCGATAAGATAAAAAGCGTTTGCGATGAATAAAATCAAAGTCGCTTTTTTAATGACTCAATTAGCAATTGTTTTGGAGTAGAATTTGGAATTGTAACGGGGTTTGTTTGGCCGACTCGAAGATGCGAATTTTAATTAGATTATGAAAAGTTTTATAGTGAACTCAAAGAATTGGCAGATGTCATGTGTTCATAATCACTCGAGGATAAGCATAACTTTGACGATAATATACTTCCATCTCTGAGTGGCTAGTCTCCTTATTCCAGAAGAAAGAGAAACATTACATTACTGGCATCACGTAATCCTCCTCTTCTACCAATTTCAATTTTTGTATGTCCATCGATAACTTTGTTAGTGATCTGAACGTCATCCGATGCCTCAACGTTGGTTTTATCACGATTACGCAGCCTCATCCTGTTGGCAATATGCCGCAGGCTGAAAATTCTATCACTTACTGTTAAAGATATAAAAAATTATTGGCCTCTTGCATAAGAAGGCATTTTTCCAGAGGAGATATTAAACCTATGTCCTGTTTACTAAACAGACAACAATTAAGTAGCAAGTACGCCCTAGCAAAACAAGTACGCTTGGGTGACAATAATACTAGATAACACATTAAGGAGGAGGAAAGCTTCGGTCGAGAAGAAAATCTTTTACAAGGTTAAATTCTTATGAGAAAACGGTATAAAGAACATAGTGATCCCTATATTGAAGCGATCGTTAGGTGGCAAAATGGGGGTTAAAATGTTCTCGCAAAAATGAAATTCGCCTTTTTTTGCAATCACTATTTGTCAGTAGTGCAAGCCTCCGTGAACACAGCACTCCTCACTTGAAGCCTTGCGATCGGCTGACCCGTAAAAAGAGGCGGCGGTCGTCCGGACGCAAATGACCAGGGCGCAACTGTCCGCAATGCAAATAAGCAAATGAGCAAAGATCGAACCGCAGAAGGTCGAACATTTTCTGTTCAGGATGAGGAGATGTGGAGAGGAGCATTGATCAGTGAAAGGCCAACCTCAGAATAAGACCATGGGCTAGCCCAAGGGACGGATTAGTTTGAGGATGGTGTATATTAAGTCGCCGAAAAGATTACCTCAGGGATGGTACAACTCCAAGTTCAGTCAATCGAGGAAGGGATTAGCTCAGTGGTTATCGAATTATAAGATGAGCATAAATGAAACATGCTGATGTAATTCCTTAGAAAGGGTTCATTGCAAACAATATAATGAAACGAAGAATCACTAGAGAAGAGTTGATGTATAATAATGGGGCGAAAACGGTTATAAAATTTTCCATATAGTTAGAGTTGTTTCGAAAGAAACAATTAGACTTTACTTTAGACATATAGTCATTGCTACCTAGTTTTATACAACCTCTAATAAAAAAGTTTCTTGTTAAATAAACTTATCGAGATTATTTATCAACTAAAAGATTTCCTCTATATGATGTGGAGAACAACTGTCAGTCAAAGCTTGCTCGGCGCATTCATACAAAAATTCATAAAAACGATGAAAATGATTGACATTCAAATGCTCAATAATGATAATAAATAAGCGGAAGTGAACAGCTTCAATAAGGACATCAGAAGCTGACGCTCATTCATATATCAGAAGCTGACGCTCATTCATATTACTGTTGAATAGCAACGCCAAGCACCACTTCATTAGCAAAACACCTTAGCAGCGCGAAACGTGCATTTTGGAAAGCAACCGTTGAAATGTTTGAATGCCCTCACAAGAAACAGCCCTAGGACATTGCACTAACCCGCAAAAGACGTCCTTACAAATAAAAAAAAACGTTGTCTTTCCCAGTAGGCAAGAGCTGCAGTGGTCATTAGGGATGGGATAATGCACTATAGTAGGAGTTTCACCACTTCATAGATCAGTGCACACTCTCAGATCTATTCACGCCCCATCCATTGCTGCAATGATTCGGCACCTCGAGTTCCTAAAGGATAGCAACCTGTACTGTTTGATCGTTCAAACACTTTTGAGCACAAAGAAATCTTCAACTTTCCTATTGTGCTTCATCGCACTTTGTAAATTTGGTGCATAGCCATCAAGTTTTATAAATTGGGACGGAAATTTGGACAAATTAGATTGCTCTATTTGGCACGTTGAATTCTATTGAAGAGGTCAAGCATAATGAAACGAGGTTGAAGAATATTGGTCGGCTTCCACGAACCAAGCAAGTGGAAAAGCGGACCAGGAGGACTGGCACAATATGTGCTTTTTGCAGTCCCGCTGACCTCTTTTATTTCATTTTCTTGCAGATCATAACCTTTTGTGACTGCTGAATCCGCTTGATTAAAGGGTCCTTGAAATTACGAGCTTCCAAATGATGTACCTTTATGGTTGCTTCATATTTTCTTGCATAAACAAGCATAAAATGTTGTACTATTTCAACTGCTTTCTCAAACAACGCTCAGTTCTTTCTTACACTTCATCACCATTTAGGTGCTGTCTTTTCTAAAATTATTTACTTATATCTCTTCAACTAATGGAGAGGAAATGATTGGAGCATATCATGAAAGAACAAGTGACTAAATCACAGTCGTCATCTTAAAGCAAAAGTGACTAAACACCTGTTGTCATAAGAATGCACAAATGGAAATTTACATGGCATATAACAGGTAGGAAATCGAAGAAATAAAAGAATCATAAAGAACACACCGGCAGCAATTTAACCGAACGTTGACACTAATAGCATCGGAAACATAGGAATATTGCTTCGTACTGATGCACTTTAGTAAATGTTCCTACACTGAGTCTGTTTGCATATATGTCCTTCGACGAATCCTTCGCCTATCTTACTTCTCAATTTTTACATCTTCAGTAAATTATATGCAAAATTTTCGTTACATATCTATCCCTTAACTTCCGCTCAAACTTTATTCGTTCGTTCACAATCTTTGATCGTTTCCCTCAATGATCACGTTCATTTTTATGCAAATTTCAACATCCTCACAGCGAACTGAATTATACCTCTCTTTAAATCTGTTCTTATTTACGTGCGAGGTTAAATGACCGTTCGAATGAGGGAGCATCGTTGGCATCAATTCTCTTAGTGTTCTTTTTCGTCTCTATTTCATGTCTGTCGTAAGTATTTTCTTTTCTTGCATTTCATGTTTTCCACTTTGTAAACATTTCTCACTGCCATTTCTATGTTTAAAAACAATCTCTCTGTTTGCTGTGGAAACGCCCAACAACATGATGAAGTTTATTTACTCATTTGTTTATTTATTCATTTTATTTATTTATTTATTTATTTTGGGGACGGGCAAAGAAATATTTTCGACAGCGCGATGTCGGGAAAGCCGAACACAATTTTACATCGAAGAATCGAGTCAAAATTAAGCGATCGATATTCCAACGATTTCACGTTGAAGATTTACAGCTTGGCAGTATAATTACGCTGATATGGACCACGATGAATTCTGCGGTAAGCAACGCGGATGAAGCGTTTCTGGATATGCTCTAGCAACGCGACATCAGAAGCCAAACAACGAGGCAATACAGAAGGCATGAATCCAAAAATGGTCGGCAAGAGGCTACGAAGGGATTTGGAACGCTGCAATCTCCAATGGTTCTAGAATCGATTATAATACCAAGGTCACGAACGTCATCTGTAGCAGAGAGAACTTCAAGTCCTAACCTCAGAAAACATTCATGTCAGAGGTAAAGCAATGATGCTAAACTTATTCCACGGTCAACATTCCTGATAATGAACAAGGCTGATAATGATAAACGTCATTGCATTTCCTGTCATCTAACCAATCGCTTTCGTAAAGTGTCAATAAATAGTGTCAATAAATAGTGGATATTGATAAATAAATGAAGTATTTAATGATACGAAGGCTGATACAAGTCTTGCACAGAAAAATTACCTCGAAAACTGACTTGCGTGGTCTTGAGGTGTATTCAATGAGTCCCTTTTGTTTCAATAGCCTTGTAAATGCGCATTTGTGAATACATATGGAGGTTCAATGCAAACATGCGAACTATTAACAAACGATTCATGACCATCATTTCCCCGCGGGCAAAGGAATAGTGACTTAGTAATCTCGCTTGACTACTGGCTGAGTAATCTCACAATATGACTTCTTCCATGCTACAATACCTTCCTTGCCTGTAATAATAACTGCCTCTTCACACACAGGTAGGAGATAGATATTTTTTTTTGACGTCCTTGTAATGACAACACGGCATACACACTCATGAAAATATACCACTGTCGCGGTCACAAGTCACGAAGTCCAAAAAAACCGTTGCCGACCAGACAGGTTAGAGTGACCGCAAGCTGGCCGGCAGTAGGCCGGTTGACCAGTACGGACATGTAGGAAGCGCTTCGCAGTTTTCACTGCAAAAGCGTACTGTGTGTTCTGTTTCATGTCACATAGCAGTGTGGCTACGACAAATAAATCAGAATAAAATCTAAATCTCTTTTTAATTATCAGAACTGATAAGTTTTACGGAAGCCTAATGGTAAGTTAAAGAGATGCGCTAAACACTGCCCTGCTAGCGATTCGGTAATGCTTGATTTGGAAGAGATTTGATTAAGCACTACTGCAACATATATGCGAAAATAGTGTTTATGAGGTAATAAATGCTGAATATCCGTATAGATGGTTGATGTTGTCAGAAAAATTACAAAAGCATTTTCTTTTCCCCATTTGCTCCTTATTCGTTAGCTCCATCCAAGCCAAACTTCGATACAGAATGCGACTTAGTAGTGGGAACGGAAGCCTGGAAGCCTTAGCATAATATGCATAATATGCCTTTGTGGAATTCGCTTTAGGAGAGCAACCGATCCCGTAGATATTTGAATAACTGTGACGATTCAGCTGGCTGATAACTCATCAAAGGCTTCCACACAACCTCTGTTTCTGTTTCCATAGAACAGTCATTTGTGGGCTGAATAATGCTTCAAGTGGTTGAGTAGCTGACCTGGTCCTCAAGAAGATGGTGCTCGAACATTTACGAACTTTTCCAACATATGAGTAATTCAATCAGGGCCGTTCAACCTACCCTACATATTATGAAACATGTGTTTGCATACTACGATTATCAATTATTCATCCTCTTGCGATACATTCTCTGTATTACCGTAATGAGATAGTGAATGTTGGACCCTTTGGGTCACTAATTTAACAGCAATGGCATCCAAATTTATGTAGGAAGGGAGGGACTATCGAATTTTGTCAACCCCGCATACTAAAAAGATAACCTCTGAGAATACAGAAAGGAACCTCGTCAAACATTTAGTGATTCTCAAAAGTTCTCAAAAGAAGTTCGGCACAACGCTGAGTTCTTAGCGGGAGATGTGCTAAGGTGCCGACGAATGGCAGAAAACCTGCTGCGCAGAAGTTTGTCTGAGACGCATAGGTTGATGAACAAGGATACTTATTGAAGCCAAACAGCTCCTTTTATAGTGGCATCGATCCACATTATTGAAATAACATCAGTGTTTTGGTTAACATTAAAATACACGATAGAGTCACAACAATGTATTTGAATAGAAACAAAATTTGCGTTTTGGTTAGCATTTTCTATGCGAAACAGCAATATTTCCATTAAGATTCATCCAAGCATTTAGGTATTAGCAATCATTTACGCTATAATTGCGTATGTATGCAGTCAAAATAACACCAAAGAGCATGCAAGCGAACGAAGGTGATCCATCCGATTCACTTCGCAATTGCGACAGAGTCAGTGCAATCTTGGGTAAAGGCAGTTTTGATCTATCACGCAAATTTTGCTCTTGAAACTTGAAAGAAGTAGTGTGCACTGTTTGCTGAAATGAGCCAGGGCATTTTGACACGGATAGAGTTTTCAAGTAGGAAATTGAGAACGATGCACCGATCCATACGGAATTTCTAGTGGCGTCCAACAAGGACGTGTTCTCGCTCCTGCTTTGTTTCTTCCAGATACTGATGATGTTTCGAATAAAACTGTGTCAAGTATCCATTCAATATTCTAAGAAAAGACCTTCATGCAATCGCGAAATGGTCGAAATCATAGCAAATATCAATGTTTTCTCAAACATGGAGATAAGATTCTTTCTCTTTTAGATGCTTTTCGTGATTATAGCACTATTGTCGGATTCTAATTATCATTGGCGCGTGCAGTGTTTGAATGATTCAAAAAAGCTATCCACAACTACGATCTGCACTCTCTGCGTTTTGCAGCATAATACCAGAAGGTCTTCATTAGTTACTGCACCGACTGAACCTGCAATGCCACACTATATATGCTCCCGTTGGTTGTTTTCTGACAATGAATTATTAAAGCATATCCTGAAACGTTTCACAGCCAATGCTTTTTGCAAATTACACCGCGGTAAGCACCAGCTCAATTATATTATAAACGTAAAAGTTATTTGACCTGGAATCATCAAGATTTCACAGGCGGAGTTCGAATTGATTCTCGGTTGAAAGATTATTCTGGTTTTTCGTAGTGTGTATTTTCACATTTATTGCGACGATTCATCTCCGAATGATCAGTGCCGCGTCGCTCGCTGGAGACGCGCGGTCTCTCTCCGTCTCTTTTTGGCTAAATGCGCCGACTCCAAGTCGCAGTATAGCGCACCGAAGCAATGCGTTGCGCTTATATGATTCATTAACGCTTGGACGCCGTTTGTTTTGTTTTTGTTTTTTTTTTTCGGCAGCTCACTTTCGGTTGCCCCATTTCAAAACATATTTTATCAAGAATGGTCGCAAATGAAACACTAAAGAACATCTTCTTTTTTCCGGTGGGACAAATTTAAGTTTATTTAATTAATACATTTTCTTACTTCCGATATCATTTTCTACGTTCTTTCATTATTTCCTTCGCTGTAGAAGTCACTTTTTGCCGTTTGCCTTTTTGTTCTTCTCTGCGCTCTCGAAGGAAAATTTAGTGAAGATTTGACGTCACAGTCTCGGGTGCACTCCTGTAATTTAGTGAGGCAATGATTAGAATGTGGATAGCTATCATGTTTCTAGCTGATTGTGTATTAACTAGCCTGTTCAATTTGCCTCACTCGGTTTTATTAAAAATGTCATCACATATTCAACACATTTTGCAAAGTTCCTGTGATCTCTTCTGATTTTAATTATAGCATTTAAAAGTGCCGGTTATTTGAAATGAATCTGTGGCACGCAAGAGTCGTGATAGGGAAAGAATGCGAAGGCATCACCGACCGCTGCTTGTTGGCTCTGTGCCAGCTGAAGTACTGTGTCTTTTGCAGCATACCTGAGTAAGTCATCTTTAAGATTTGTGCTGTTTAATTGTGACGGATATGCGATCGAA
>QEWY01001694.1:114845-127515 GCA_006503575.1 Baylisascaris schroederi | reverse complement strand
GTTAAACAATTATAGAATTAGTCTTGTTTGATGGCCGATGAAAATATTATCTATAGATGGATAATCACAGATATTTCCATTTTTCGGCTTTCCGATACGAATGGATCGGTCATTGTCGAAGTCTGAAGCAATCTTAAGAAGTTGGCTTTAACAGACGATGTAATTAGGGTGCTTATAAGGTGATTGTGGTGTCGATCAGATGAAATATTCGTCTAAAAACTTATTTAAGGTGCAGTGATATAATTACTCAAGGTGGATTCGTTGATAATCGCCGAGGTGATGACCACATTGCTTAAAAAAATTAATTCTCGAGTGCTTTTTGTGCTTATAAAATCAATTTGTACTCTATGAGGTGGCATTAATTTGGGGAATAAACGCGTCGGAAATAGATGTGAGGTGATCGTTTAAGAGGAGGTAACGATTGCAGAGCACTCGATCTCTTATATGGAATGGTTTCCAAACGAAATATAATGGAAATCATACGTAAACTAATGGAACATGTCGATGCGGCTGAAGGGTCTTTCTATAGGGATGAATTACTCTCGAGGATCATCTCTATTTGCTCGTATAATAACTATCAATACATCACTAATTTTGAATGGTAATTGTTATCCTTGTTTCTTGATGGAGAATGTTGCATAGATTTATTTATTTATTTAGTTGTCTGTTTGTTTGTTTGCCTATCTGTCTGCATATATTTTTTTTGCTGAAAATCTAATTAGCTGAATTGAATGAAATTTCTAAGATAGAGAGGTAGGACATTTCCGCCGAATGTTGTTGGGCTCTTAAATAGTAGCTTGCTAAATTTTATTCCTATATGGAGCTATCGAATTCGATACCGATCCGGAATGCCTTTTTCTTTAATTTCATCGTAGAAATTTCAATGAGAATTGCAAAAATGATGTAGAAGTTGTCTTTTGTAAAAACTGATTCAAAAAAATCAATCCTTCCGGTTAAATCTGTTTCGGTCACTTGCTTATAAAACAATAATACGCAGGTGCTAAGCAATCGACTCCGTTGAATTATGTGGGGGAGTGGCATAACGTACTGCCGTCATTGAGTAGCTGTGACAAGAATTTTTAAATCACACATCTGCATACTGTTACTGTGAAAGGTGTTATACCTGAATTTCCTAAACTCTGTGGTCTCTATTACCCTACCAGATAGGAATCTACCTTCTTTGAAAGGTAATTAGGTCTTTTTTAGGTATATATCGGTGTTGGTCGAGCTCACCAAAGTTGAAGGAACTAAGCATGGTGCGATGATCGCCGAACAGGTGATCCTCATTTTTATTCGTTATTCATAGGTGAGCAACGATCGGTTGTATTTCTCTTTGATACACAACAGTGTTGATTCAATGGCTATGACGAGAAAAGGGACTGATAAGGGAACATTAAAAATTACAGTTGTAATTCGAGTGGGAATTCTAATTTTCAAGGATATTGAGCTAATGAATTGTTGAGCACAAATAGCTAGGCTTTATCATTATGGGAGATGAGGAATGGGGAAGAGTAAACGACTCCGAGTGCTATCTATCAATTCCTACAACTTAGAGGAAATATCTAATCGAGATTTAACTATTCATTAGTGGATATGATCGGATTATAATATGTAAATTTCAGATGCAGATCGGATTGTAATATGTAAATTTCAGATGCAGATCGGATTATAATATGTAAATTTCAGATGCAGATCGGATTATAATATGTAAATTTCAGATGCAGATCGGATTATAATATGTAAATTTCAGATGCAGATCGGATTATAATATGTAAATTTCAGATGCAGATCGGATTATAATATGTAAATTTCAGATGCAGATCGGATTATAATATGTAAATTTCAGATGCAGATCGGATTATAATATGTAAATTTCAGATGCAGATCGGATTATAATATGTAAATTTCAGATGCAGATCGGATTATAATATGTAAATTTCAGATGTAGATCGGATTATAATATGTAAGTTTCAGATGTAGATCGGATTATAATATGTAAATTTCAGATGTAGATCGGATTATAATATGTAAATTTCAGATGCAAGATGTAACTGTTCGTGTACAATCAATACGGCATTTTTCCGTTTCACAAATGGCTCTTCTGGTTGAGAATGCGAATTTATTATTGGCAGGTAGTGCACAACATCGTAGCAATATTTGTGAGGTTCTACTCGCTGCTGCATGGATATGCGGTGAATATGCTGAGTAAGTGCTTCAAATTAGAGTGCTCTACACTCATGAAAGTAGAACTCTTCTTTAGAAACTTGAAAAAAAAAGGGGAAATTGAAGTAATTTGGTTTCAGTTTACCGGAAATTTCCGGTATTATGCGATAATAATTTGCATATTTTTGGCTATCCGGAATGTGGACTGAATTTGGGGGTGGCACTGTTAGATTTTTTTTGAGGGGGGGGAGGGGAGGGGGGAGGAGGAGGGATGAATAAAGAAAAATTTAGACACAGAATTCTTTTAATGATAAGGACCTGAGATTAATGTTATTTTTATTGTAGTTGGAAGTGCAATAAATCGTTATTGATAAGCCAAACACTGATTTCTGAGTAATGTGATTATTGTTACTCTTTCCTTTATTATTGTTTTATGCACCTAAGTGACCGGAAGCGCTACCTCGCTAAACGGAATTAATAAAGGTATCCGGAAGCGCTACCTCGCTAAACGGAATTAATAAAGGTACCCGGAATCGCTATCTCGTTAAACGGAATTAATAAAGGTATCCGGAATCGCTACCTCACTAAACAGATTGAATAAGTAAAGATGATTTTGCAGGCATGTATGTAGTGTACAAGGTGTTCTGGAGGCAATGTTGAAGACGAAGACGGCAGTGATGCCGGGCCATATTCTTAGTGTTTATGTGCAAAATATTGCAAAGCTTTATGCTTTATTGCTGCAAAAAGCGGAAGCCGAAGAAGATTGGGATACGGTGGAATCGCTTGATAATCTGATGCTTTCAAAATTACCGCAGTTCGAATTAGCCGATCATCTAGAAGCTCAAGAACGAGTATGTGAATTATTTTGCTGTGCATATCTTAGAATGGCAACGATTTGATTAATTTGAATAGAATATTTCAAAATTTTTAGATTTTGAAAAGAAAAAAAACAGCGTTCTTATAATTAAAAATGAAATAAAATCGAATAAATTCAATACGAATAGGAAATATTTCGAATTCCATTCGTTATTAAGATATATATATATGGATATGAATTTTGTAATTAAAGTTTTCATTTGTGTTCATTAAAGCATTTCTATATGCTAATTAATTTCTTAACAAATACGGTGGAAATTTGAATATTATTAGTACTGTAGAAATAGGTAACTTTTTGATTACATTGTTTATGAGGTGCATCATCATTGTGCAAAATTGTTTTTTTTTTTAAACTCTTTCATTTAGAAAAAATTCGTTTTATTTTAGAGAGGATTATGTTGATTCCGTTGAAAAGGACCTTATTCCATCCATCTATCACCTCCTCATTCTATCTTATCGATTGCCAATATTATGGATTGAAATCGCTTACAGGCATGTACTCTAATGGCGATAGTTCGTGTTATGGAACGTTTTCATGCGAATCGAGAGAAGGTAGCCGACGACTTTTCCAAGTTGTTTGAAGGTGAATTAAATCCGGTTGCTCCGAAAGCGCAAAGGAAGGTACCGGTTCCGGAAGGGTACGTTTATCCGGAAATGTTGCGTGCCGTTTTTTGCATGTGTCTTTGCTGAATGTATTTCCTATTTAAGTGAATTCGTTTGTTGCGGATAGCACATCTTCAAGTTGTGTTTATAGTATTTGCGTTGTTTGTTTCTTTGGCATTTGTGTAGTGGGCATCGATTAAAATGGGGGAGCATATATATATTTATTTATATTTCCGTATTCTTATAAGCTCTTTTTTTTTTTATTTCGAAGGCCGATAAAGAACGTATCAATAGCAAATTTAGCTGTTATTTTATTTTTATGAAAATAAATTCGTTTGGGTGTTTTTTTTCCCTAAAAAAAAATCATGAATTTCAGACTCGATTTGGATGCGTGGATCCATGAGCCGGAACCCGAAGAGGACGGAGAGGATGTATCATCGGAAGATGAGGGCTATCGATTTGGCAAGAAAGCGCTACGCTCTGAGTTTGCCATATTCGGTGCTCGTTTAAGATATAGCAGTGAGGAGGAAACGGCGGCAAAAAAAAGTAGCCAAGCTTCTAAAGAGCCAACCGAAGAGGAGATACGTTTGGTAAATGTGGATTTTTTTTTTTTTTTTGATAGCAAAAATATTTTATCGTTGAATTTTTATATTTGATATTAGTTTTAAAGTTTGTAGTTGATTTTTTTTAGAGAAGACTGCATTGTTTTTCCGTTTGAAAAAAAATCAACTTGCTGTGTCGTCTCTGTTGGTGGTATATCGACACCTCAGGTCAACTACATCCTCTCGAAGGAGTGGCTTTAGTTGCTGATAACACAGTAGTCTCTTTTGAGAATGTCTAGAAAGAATTGAAGGAAGTTATTTTTTTTTTACGTTTTGCAGCGTCGAGAACGGAGACAACATGAAATTGAAAATAATCCATATTATATGAAAGGTGATACAAAATCGGTGCCACCAAAACGACCAAGTAAGTTTATGGGACGAAGTTCTGTGGAGAGAGATGAGGCAACACCTATCGACTTGCAAAGTCCTCTAGAAATTCCAGGTATGCTCATCGTTTTACTTCAATGCTATTTCAATTGTGGATGTTCCCTCTTGTTTCCATTATCTTTTATCGTTGTGGTGGGGGAGGGGGTTGCCTTTAGATGTTAAAATATTTGGGTTTTTTTTTTTCTAAATCCTCGTTGATGTTTGGCTAGATTCAGTTGGATTTCTCTTGGATTAAAGGCATAGGTGCATAACTTTTTTTGAGAAGAAGAGATGCCTCTTGCGGCTGATAGAATGGATATTAATCGACTGATGATTGATGGTATCGAGTGTTTTAGTCGTTTTTCTTGGTCTGTATGCGTTCTCCTTTTTCTTCGAACCATTGAGATTTCCTTGTGGGCAGGATCTGCATCTCTCCTCCCTTCAATTTTAGCAACATCTATGGTTTGAATAATGTAGTAGCCCTCATTGCTTTCCCAGTAATCAAAAGTGAGCTCGAGGTTTACGGCAATACTTCGATCCTTATAACCACTTCCAATTGTAGCTTAAGGAGGACGTTTCCTGTCCGGAGGGGAATCAGAAATCGAATCTCAATTGACGTACGATTTTTCTTGAAGTAGTCGTCTGGTTGTCCTGCTACCCCCTCTCCCCTTTACATATCTTTCCTTAGTGCTCCTTTCAGGCAAATATTTTCATAATAAAAGATGTGTTACTGTATTACTTTGTCGAAAGATAAGCTCATTTGTTTTGTGCAGTAGAGGGCCTTATGTTTCCTCTTCATTTACAACACATAAATCGTTGTTGCTGTATCCGTAATCTGTGTTTTCGTTGTTTTTATCTGCTATTAATATAGGTTTACATTATGTTTGCATTACAATAACATAACATTTATGATGGTTACCTAAAGGTAGAGCATAACGTGGTTGCATATTTTGGCTATGATTGATGCCATACGTCAAAGTCATTCGATTCGAACGTAAATTCTTTTATCGGCTGTCAAATGCTTGCTGCCAACCTCAAAGTCTACACAGTTGCACCACTATTTATTTCTTTATTTTTCATTTTTTGGACTCCACTTTGCAATTTATAGGTGTTGTTGGTCTGGATCGATATATGCAGCAACAGCAGTCAACATTAACATGGAAGACGGCGAAGAAAGAGAAAAAGAAAAAAAGTAAAAAACGAAGAGGTGCAAGGGCAATGGTTAGTTCAAGTGAAGATGACGATATACCGATCGTTCATCAGGTATGATGTCACCCCATCTGATAACCTCACCTCTGCTCTTTCCCCCCTTCCCCCCTCCCCCCACCCTTNATGCACGGGTAGAATTGTCTCGATCTCGGTTATATCATATGCGGGATTTTATCAGTCTCGAGAAGCAAAACACTAATAGTTGGGTTCTTATTAAGCAACTGGCAAATATCAAACTTTTTTGTTGTTTTTTATTAGAGATAACATTTGGTGCGAACGATAATTGTTTTTGTATTTTGATGCGAAATTTTGTATTTTGATGCGAAAGTTTTGTGTTTTGATGCGAAGTTTTGTATTTTGATGCGAAAGTTTGTATTTCGATGCGAAAGTTTGGATTTTGATGTGATATAGTTTTCTTTTATGAGCATTTCTATTGGGCAGACTAGATTGTGATAAGGATATGAAAAGCTGCCTCGCAAAGGTTATTTTGGAATGATAAGTGATAAAAGTTGTTGATAAGGAACTCACTTGAGAGGTTCTTATCAGTAGGGTGCTATTTCTAAATAAAGAATTTGCGCATTATTTAGGTGAATCGTGCTGATGGAGAGATGCCCGAGAATGCAAAATCGACTGACGAAGAAAGTATCCCCGAGAAAACTGTTAGTCTTATCAAGTATTGGTTATATAGAGTTAAGAATTTTCTTTTCTTTTGTTTCATACTTTCTGTTTTTTTCTTTATTTTCTCTCTCTCCCTCCCCCTCTCTCTCTCCCTCTCCCTCTCCCTCTCTCTTGGTGTCTTTCCTTCCACTCTCTCTCTCTTCCAACTCTTACCCCCATTGTTTCTAATAACCGTGACGCTTTGAAAGGTCTAGTTGTATCACAAGAGTGGCAGCACTATCAATGGTTGCTGTAATATGTATAAGGTGTTTTGATAGCTTTTTTCCTCATCTTGGATATGTTTCGTTAGGTAATAGCTGAAACGTTTAAAATCATTTGTAGGATGGTATGGATGCTGTCTATAAAGCATTAGATATCGATTTGGAGGAGCCATTAAGGCCTGAAGAGCAAGTTCAAGCTCCACAACCATACGCTCAACCACGTATGATGCTTCGTGATGTATGTCATCGTGCTGAACAAGATGGCTTCATTTACAATAGTGCAGCAATGCCGTTACGTGTCTATAACGGTCTATCGACCTCAACAACCACCAATGGGCATCCCATCGAACGCACAAACAAAACAAAGAACACGAAAACAAACAAGGAACGCACACAAAAGTTTGTTCTTTTCTACGTTGTTCTATAGGGTGATGGCAGTATGCATCGGTTTGTTTCAATGAGTACTGGTTTGGTGATCTAGGATTGTTTAAGTACCAGGATATCATCTGGTTCTTTTTTTCTTTTTGGGAATCTGGTACTGCAGCTAGGATCTCTCTTTGATATTATTTATTTCTGGATATTACAGCCTCACCTCGATGTTTAGTACCCGAAATATTGTCGCCCCAAAGGTGTTGTATTTATTTGATGTTTGTCTCTTGAAAACCTTCCTCTATTACTGTTTCATTTCATAGCTTAATCGTTCATGAGTAAATCACATTTTGATCGCTTATTGATTGAATATCTATTATTTTGATCACTTATTGATTGAATATCTATTTGATCATCCATTGCATATCTGTTATTGAGAATATCAGTTATTATTGGGGAAATGGATCTATGCGCTTTTCGACAACTTTATTAGACATTCGATTTGCATATATTTTAACGGAGCGAAAATGAGGAGTCAAATTTGTTTGGTAGCAAAGAGATGACTAAGAAAATTGTTATAAGTGTGTATAGGGTGATGGATATTCATCTACTTTGGTCGACGAGTTTACTCAATAAAATATTTTTAATAGTGAATATTGTTGATAATTGATTATGGAATATTTTTAGAGACGGTGAGAAATCACGTAAGAAGAAAATTTCATCGAAAAGTGATGCATCATTAACAAAGAGAACCGAAGCAAAACTTATAGAAGGCACCGACGAATGGTTACATAGCTCTGAGGCTACCGAAGCTGCTGCAAAGGCACTTAATGAAACGGGCAAAACAACAAAGGTGGGTATATCCCCAACTTGAGCAGAGATTTTTTGGGATCAAAGTTGGGGCATTTACATTGGTTTGTGCCCGATTGGTTTACGCAGGTAGTTATTGGTGAGAGGTTAAGATAGACATTATTATGGGTAAAGTAGTGGTAGATGTTGGCATTCGAGATCTAGAAATTCGGAGGTAAATCCTCTCTTCTCATATAAACCATTCTGGAGGCTCCTGAATTCGATTATTCTTGGAGAAATTTTTTTGGTTGCCTGTATTAGTGTTGACAACCGGCTTCCCGAGCTTCGGAAGCCCTTCAAACGACTATCGAGGGTTCTGGAGCAAAATTTTTTTCCTTGCACCTTATTAATTGGTTTTAAATATCACCATCGTGATATTCTGTAAGACAAGAAGGATTATAAAAGCTGTGAAGATAGGTAGGAAGTCGCAATTATTCTTAATAAAGATAAGAAATTATTGAATGTGGTAATATTTGCAAAAAAAAAAACGCATTTTATGATTGCTTTGGTATAGGTGGTTGTCGATGGAAGGGAACCAGGATGTTGTTTTTAAATGACAACGATTAAGGAGTTCATTTCAGAAGGTGGAGAAGAAAAGTAAGGAGTCGAAAAAAAAGAGCAAACGCATTGAAGTGATTGAAGAGCCTATCGATAAGGATGTCTATGAGGTTTGTTCACTAGCGTTGTTCCTTCATCAGCTTATACTAAATAATTTATAGCATTTCTATAGGAGGAACCCCGATTTGTTATTATATGGATGCCTATATTTAGGAGCAATGAGCGTTCCCGTCAATCCTTTCAAAGAATTATCAAAAATTTTGGGGGTTTTTCCCGTTTTCATCCACATAGGAGGTGAAAGGGGATAGAAGAGGATCATTGATGATCGTACAAATTCCTACTTCATTCCCCCATTTTATTCTGTATAAAAGCTTTGTTTTTTTTTTTTTTTAAAAATTGCTGGAAAGGCGTTATGCTCTTTATAAAACTATAGTCTATCAAAAAACTTGATCTTGCACTCGCCAACGAACTATTTTATCGTTTATTTTTTTAAATTCGCTTTATTTTATTCCCATATAAATACATAGACACATATATGCGGCTATAGAAAGTGTACCAAATATAAGGGACGTTCAGTAAATTTGCAGTGGAATTGAAGAATATAGCAGAAGGTTTTGCTGGAGTAAATATTTGCTGATTTTCCTTTAGATTGTCGGTGCTATTTTCTGATCTTTTATATTTATCTCATGTTATGCGGGTTAGATCATTGGTAGTTTGTTTAAGGTGACGTCAGGTGTTTGCACACCGAGTAACCCAAATCTACGTGGCGATTCATTGTCGAATGGTGGTGTATCACCACAAGAAGCTATAACACCCGACCATTATTCCAAGAAAGGCAGCACTCGATGTGATACTAAACTATCCTCGTATGCATTTCTAGGCGAGAGCAACGACTTGAAATTGGTGAAATTTTTAGCCCTTTAATGTTATATATGCTTTTTTTCTTTTCTTTTCTTTGTACCTAAGTTTTTAAAACAACCTATATTATAAGACCTACATAGCACGCTTGTAAGGGAAAGACTTTCCACAGCCAACTAAGGGAAGAAAATTTTTTTGTTCGCATATTTCAACGAAAAACATTAAATTGCAACTTTGGCTTATTATGTAACATATTGGAAGGAAGTGATTGTTATTTGGTTTGACGAAATTGTATTTGTCTCCCGTTTTGGATGTTTGCCTCATAATATATTTTAATGTTCATGATGTTGCTGGCTTGATTTCCAGCATCAACGTTTGCAGCATTTTCGATCTCTACAAGGTCTTAGCCTAAATTTTGATTAGATCACCCCCCCCCCCCCCCCCCCCCCCCCCCCCTCCCCTCCCCGCCCCCCTGTCTTCCGCTCTTCCCTTCTGATTTTAGATATTTCATAGTGGATGCCAATTTTGAGCATTTCTTTGTGATGCAAACTTTGCTCCTTCTATCTCCAAATGCGTCAGAATAGGAAGTGAGAGGGACGACTCCGATATGGAGATATTCTTTTTCCTTAGCTCTGTCGGCATATTTGGAGCTTTTGCTTCACGAATTTTGCTCTTTCAGAAATTTTGAAAAGAAAAAAAAAAGATTCAAGAGCTCAACTCACTTGTTAGAAATCCTAAGGCTCGGGCATCTTTATGACCCATTTGTTTTAGACTTACGAAACTCGTGTTTCAACAGACGATGCGAATCAAGTGGCAGTGGGAGTGGTATTCGCCAATAAGGGGCCGAATACGATTCGACAGATCGAGATGAATCTTGTGGATACACTCAATGCACGTCTAATGCGCGATGAAGGACTCTCTTCAATGGTACTCTCTAATTGTGTTGCCCGTTTATTGCAGCTATTCCCTAGCAAATGGGAAATCTATTCCCTAGCAAATGGGAAATATATTCCCAAGCAAATGGGAAATCTATTCCCTAACAAATGGGAAATCTATTCCCTAGTAAATGGGAAATCTAGCACTATAGTAGGGGAATGTAGTAGGCCATTCGATGTTTAGGTTAACGGCATTCTCCACTCCATTTGTTTATCATTATTTGTGAGTTTCTGAAAGTGGTTTTATTGAGGCTGCAATTCCGATGGCATTCCAACTACCACCTGGTGTTTCCTCGGAGCACATCTTTAGATTCTCGGTGAGAGCGATCAACGTCTCTCAGAAGCTGAGAGGCACGGTGACGTTTTTCGTAGAAGTAAGTTGTCCTCTTTTTCTACAATGCTACTTTATTTCCATGTTTTTATTTTCATTTATTTTTTTCATTTATTTAGAAGATAAGAGAGGTGGAATTGATTTATTTATGTGTTTGTGTCTTAAAAAAGAGAACCAAGTTATGTGGTTTAAAATTATTTCGATAATAGGAAACTTGTGGAGAAATGCTTTTTCTTTACCTAGAATGCAAGATTGTTTTAGATATTTCTACTATTTTTTGGATAATCTCTAATTGCCCTCATATTTAAACGCCATATAATGGTTCCTTTCAGTTAATTTACGAGCATTAAGTATCGTTTTTTCGTTATGAGAAGGGAAGAGTTATCCAGTTTCCAAATTGGTTTCTTTAAACACTGAAATCCTCTCTCCTCCCCCTCCCCCTCCTTCCCCCTTCCCCTGGTGGAATCAGATAGCTTTAAACCATAAGTGTTTAGAGTATACTTCGCGGTAAATCCCCCCCCCCCTTCCCTCAGAGGGGATTAACTCCATATTATTTTAGGAAGTCCCCCTTTCACATCCTCAGTCCATATTGTTTTAAAAGATGCTAAATCCTTGTTTATTGAGGTTTAGGTGTATTATTTGCATTTTCATAAACATTGGCATCAGTGGATGGTACTATCTCGTTAAGCGATCAGTGATCATAGATGATGTCGTTGTATTTTTAGGAAGTCCCCCCTTCACATCCTCAATCCATATTGTTTTAAAACATGCTAAATCCTTGTTTATTAAGGTTTAGGTGTATTATTTACAATTTCATAAACATTGGCATCAATAGATGGTACTATCTCATTAAGCGATCAGTGATCATAGATGATGTCGTTGTATAGGCGCCATTTAATAATTTTTTGAATTTTTTTTTTGCATTTTGTTTAAGGGGGATGAAGGTACTTTGCAAGATAAGGTCGATTTTCGAATTCTCTTACCGACAATCGCCTTCACAGTACCCGCAACGATTGGCAGGTAAATGATTGGCCACTACATTTTTTTGTATTTTTGATAGCTGCACTTGTTGCCTAACACTTTTTATTGTTGGTTTTTCGAATTATGAGTTTAACTAATCTTCTCTTTATATTAGCCAATTTTGAATTTTTTTTCGATCAGTCGGTATATAAATATTAAAAAATAATTCGATAATAATGATAATAAATAATAAATAATAAATAATAAATAATAATAATAAATAATTCGTTCAGCTGAATATTGTGGAGAATTGAAAGATAGTCGCTGTAATTTGAATGTTGCTGATGCAGCAGTTGTTCAGAGGATTCGCGTTAATGGTGAACAACTTTTCGTCTTTATTCCAATTCACAAAGCCTTGTATTTATATGTTGCATCTGTTGTGCTCCATTATTCCTTTCGATTATTTCGAGGTTCTTAAGAGATACGCGAATTTCTTTCCTCATCCCTTCAGCATTCGTCCTCTCCTTAAATGTTTGTCAAAATTTGCATATGAGAAGGTTCATAATTTTGCATAAATTTGCCCAAAAATTTGCATACAAGTAAGTTGAAATTTTACATAATTTTATATCGATTTTTGCTGTTTATCAATATTTAAATATATTTAAATCCATATTAATTTTTTAAAGTGATGCATTCGAAGTGTTATTGGCATCGGGTGATGTGGATTTCAAATCATCCACACAATTCTCAACATCACTCTGTTGGGCTGACGTATTGAAGAAGATCACATTCTTTGGTCATTGTAGTGGTAAGTGAATTCGAGTTTGTAGTATGTTCTTTGTTCTTTGATCGTTTTATTGCTGAGATTAGAAGAAAGCATATTACCGAGGGGGATTTATTTCGACGAGTCAACGAGTTTGAAACGAATTTAATCAGTGTTTAGTTTCTGAGTTATCAAACGTTGGCATTGCCACTAATAGATTCGATGGATATGGATTCGATAGCGCAACACTACCGCCAAACAGGGAGTCAGCTCCCTTTTGGAGGTGAAGCCATCATAATGAATAAGATTTATGCCCCTGTTTTGATGAATGCATTACGGAAAGGGGGGAT
>QEWY01001694.1:34297-92537 GCA_006503575.1 Baylisascaris schroederi | reverse complement strand
CCCCCTCCTTCCTTACCTTTTTTTTGGCTTGCATTTGGTGTCCAGAACTAAAAATGATACCTCGTTGGGAATGCAAATATGTGTTCTTATCTGAAAGATCCGTTATTAGTCACACTTAATTCCTCTCTACTTTGATGTGTTAGATGGTTGAGTTGTTTCAGGTATGCGTTCAGCTGGCTGCGTTTAGTGATGCTTGGTGTCTTCGAGGCTCTCCTTTGTTACAAGATCAATGGTGATCTCGAAGATGGGCAAGTAGCTGTACAGTCATCATACGGCGTTATTTTTCTTCCTATATGGGTACTTATGGCTGCTTTATGCTTTCAGGCTTGTCGTTTATTATAGTCCATTTTATGTGTGCTGTTCTTTCTTTATTTGTGAGTGTCATGAAAACCACTTACTCTATCTTAGATATTAGGCTCTTTGATCATTATTTTTCTTTATTTTATTCATGGGGGTTGCTCGTTGACTTAGGAAATAGGAGTTTTTAAGGAGCTATTTCAAGGAAGAATTTCAAGTAATTATGAGAACGAAACTGGCATTTCAACGAAGGTAGGAGTTGTTAAGGAAAGAGATGAGAATGAAGCGAGTATGAGTGAACCCATCCCCGGTATGCGTTAATTTGAGTGGCAGTTCATCGAAATATTTAGATAAATCTATACGCAAGGGTTAATAAGATCTTTTCTACTCTAAACTTAGGAATGTAGGAACCGATAGCATAGTTGGGAAGCGTAAATCTCTCCGGAAACTTAGGAAATCCTCTTAAATGCAAGTAAATATGTGCAAATATTTTTATGCCATTTTTTCTTTATTGGTTTTCTGCAGCAATTTTTTTCATTTCCGATTGTCTTTTTTATGTCTCCAAATTAAATTTTTTTCGAAGATTTGGATGATCGAATAATCATTGAATATAGATGCGTCTTTTGAAGAAAAAAGTTAACTAATTTATTTTAGCAATATTTTCGTAAAGATATTCTATTGTTTCGCTTAAGATAGATAATTATTGTGTAATTTCTTCTAAGAGCATTTTATAAATGGAATAGAAAATGTTCTGTAAGATTGGAGATTCGGGCTAGAGTACTTTATCGAATAACTTAGAGAAGCCTAATAAGAGGCTAGTGAGCTTCAAGTTCTAAGAGTCTCTTCTATCACCGAGGTTCTTTATAAATTGTCATCATTTTTATATCATTCCAATCCAACAATATTTATTCATCTGTAGAATGAAATATATTTTTTTAGCAAATAAGAAGGGGAATAGATTTTTACCAATTTGCAATATTTATGCAATTCTTTCATCTAGTACAGGAACTTTGCCAGTCAAAGTTAATTTAAAACTACAATATATATATCTTTTGAATGCAAACTTATCCACTCCGGAGTATTTACGAGGCGTTGGTAATGAGTTATTACGTGGTTGTTTTTTAATTTTCACAAGATGCCCATTCAGGTGGGAAGGGGAAATCTTGCCACTTTATTCTTTCTTAATTTTCACAGGATACCCATTTAGGTGGGAAGCGGAAATTTTGCCGCTTTATTCTATATGTAGTGTATCTATTTTTGTCGATTTAGTATTTCCGATGCTAACCTTGAATCATTAGTACAACGAACAGATTGACAGATCGTAGAATATTTGAAATATTTTTCGAAGGAAAAATCTCTTCAAAAACGAATCACTGGTTGGTCTATGCTCAAAAAAACTCTTGAATATATTCTTACCGTATTCTCAGACATTGTTGTTACTGTGTGAAATTTCCTTCAACAGTGAAATCCCCCTTTCTTAACGAAAGATCCCCTGAAATTCCCTTAAGACTTAGAATTTCCGGTCGTTTATTCGAGGTATTGTTACCACTTAGAACTTGAGGTACTTCGAATAGTTCGAGGTACTCGAGGCGGTGGGAGGTCCAAGTATTATATGTCGCTTCTTCTATATTGTTGTATATGATAGAGGCAAATATTTTCTTTAATAAATAAATATTGATGTATAATTGATTAATGACATAATATGAGTTTCCGCTAAATTCGCTAAGAAGTTGATTGACTCCCTAGAGTCATAACATTTTTGTATTAGTTTAGCGCTAAAAGCAAATAGCCGACTCGGCCAAGTTTGCACCCAACTTGAACATCCTTCAATGCCTATATTTTTCTTATTACAGAATACGGTAATTTTGTACGGCAGAGTACGGTAAAGCTTATACTATTACAAAGTACGGTAATTTTGCGGCACTGTTGACTTCATGTCGAAAATGACCTTTCTGAATAACGCGGATCTTCGATCCCTTGGGCTGTCAAGTCCATATTTGCCTCAATATCCATTCCTTTCTCTCTCCCACCCTTAGAGGGAAATTTTTAAGTGACTCTTAGCCATCGGCTTCTCGATTCCCCTTAATGTTTGCAAATTTTTTGGCGTTCTCAATTCATAAAATTTTTGCACTTTAAACATCTCTAATGCTTTTCGCAGACCGGTAGTATTAGAATATATGATGCATTGTTTTGCTTAGTAATTTATAATATAAGTTACCCGTCGCCATGGGGAAGTGGTTTCTGTGTTGCATTGGTGTGCGGTTGATTGCCGAGAGAAGGGGAATGACGGTGGAAGAAAGGTTGTTGCCTTTTTGGTTGCATTCTAACCAAATGGCTCTGTGTTCAAAAAAGAAAAAAAAACTTGTTGTACTTGAAGAATTGGTGGAGTATAAAGCGCCAAAAGGAAACGTTCCTTATGGTTGAGGAGGGTAATTTCGAGCACATAAAATTGAATGCAACAGTTATTATTATAATTTAAATTTCTTCTAAATTCACCTTTTTTTCTCCGAATTTTCATAAAAATTTTAGAGGTTTAATTATAGGCAGAATTTATTTGCTTGAAAATTTTTACGAATTTTTTTTCTAACTTCTTAAACATCCAATCAATAAAATTGGAATTTTTCTTGGAAACGATGAATAGAGAACAATATGTTTCAACAGAAAATGAAACTTCGTTCTTGTGTCTTTTTTTTTTGATGATCACAACGGAAGCGTTTTTATAGCAGATTAGCTATGAATATTGGAAAATATTTGTTACTTGGTGAAGTGCTGGAGCTTGTGACTCTTCCGAGGAGTCCCAAAAAATTCGGCTTTCAACGATAGTCGACTCCGACATTTCTGGATTAGTTGAATTACTGGATTTCTGGATTGCTGGATAGGTTCAGCGTGTGGGATCTTATCGAGCGATATTTTTTTACTGACATTAGTTAGGATAGGCATTCAGGAATGGACGTTTATCAAAAGTTTTATACTGTAGAAATCGTAAAAACTTCAAAAAATTGAAGAAATTCTATGCTATATATGAAGAAAGCACGATATGTTTTTTTTTGCGGGGGGGGGNATTGTCATAGATGCTTGTAGGTCAGTATGTTGCTTAACCCTCTGTGGGGTAGAAATTATAGAATAAAAAAGTGTATTCTCATTTCATCGGAAGAAGAGACCTTCTTTTTTAATAAAAAAAAACCGACTTTGAAAGGAAAATCTATTTGAAATTGAAGAAATTCCTCTCAAAATTTAGGAAAATGGAATATTCCTATTCAACGATAGATCGCTTTTAAATCGACGAACATTCATCACAAAGATTGAGAAAAAAAAAAAAATATAGGGCGTTGATTTTTAAATTGTTGAAATACGATGAAGTTATATTGGGGTATCATAAATTCTTTTCATCCTCTATGATATCTTCTAAGAATTTGTTCAATCTAATTAACGAATTTATTTTTATGTTTTCCATTTTTTTGCAATTATAATTGTAAGTACATCATTTTCATTCGTTTTACTCGAGATGCTTGATCTGCATTCTATAGTGATTGACGGTGATCTGAGATCGACATAGATCTGTGATCTTGTAAATGCTTAGCATCTACGTTTGTAATGCAATTATGCAGTTATTTAGCCTTTTTATTTATTTATTTATTTATTTATTTATTTATGAAGACCACCTTAACCGGTTGTCTTTTAGCTGTTAAGTGAAAAGAGAATGTTTATCTTCTTTCACCCAGTTTTCTTATAATCAGTAATGCTGTCATGTTATAAAACAAAGCTTTTTTTGCAATTATATAAGTGAGTATTTGCAGTGTTGAGGTGTTTATACGACCGTAATTTGTTGAAATATTTATTGCAACGTTACAGCAACAAAGTTTAATAGAGTTTAGTGCTTTATTTGTAGAGATAATATAAGTGTTGTATTTTTTTTAAAATGTATATTACAATAAATTCTAAAATAATACGGATGATTTTTTTTTTTTGGAAATATTCTAAATTAAAAAATGATTTATTATTGGCCCAACATTTAAATTTCAACATATTAATAATAAAAGTTTCATATCGTATAATATATAGTATGATCGTAATGATTTGCTTATTCAATTATTACGCTTCTCTAAAAATTTCCATGCTTATTTATATTGCGTAAATAGCCAGGTGTTACACTCAAAACTTGATCGTCATTCTATTGCCTTGTCAGAAGCAACCATATATTCTAATCCTTTCTAGAAAGTTTTAAACCAACATTAAAATCTTTCTATAATCTCGTTGCCTATGAGGTTAGCTTGGGTATTTTTTACTTACCTTTAATTGCAAGGAACTTTTTTGAGCAAAAATAATTAAATACTTCTAAAAAATTATATCTTAAAATGCGATATATGGTCATTTGCATGTTTTATCGTTGAGTTTATTTTAGTGCCAAACGGTTGGAAGCATTCGATCCATCGACCGTAACGTTGGATTTGCAGAGAGAGAAATTTATCGAGTTCCCATCGTGGTCACCTCATCATACGACCTCTTTAACAAGCAATGTTGATGATCTATTCTTGCGTTCATTACTGCAACTACCGCCAAGTAGTTCATTCTTTCATTCACATCTTTCTTTATTTCATTCAACATTTTTTTCTTCTTTAAATCTTGGAATAACTCTCTCCTTTTAAATATTTAAAGACAACAATAACCCCCTCCCCCTCTTTCAACAAAATCTCTCCATCAAAAAACCCTCCCCCTTCCCTAATAAGAACCTGAAATTTTAGTCGAATTCATCATCAAAAGAGTTCAATCGGGAAAGTGGAACGTTAACTTGAGCTAAGCTTTATAAGTCACTCTTTTCATCGTTTTGAATAGGAAAGACCGGATATACTTTGTTGAAAGCGAAGTGCGGAGCTTATTTAGCATTGAATATCGAGAATCTATGAACTTTTTATGAGGGGAAAACAAGATTCTTCATACTTGTGAATTATGGATTTATATAGATCAACGGCTCAAGTTTGCTCTAAAATAGTCTACTTAGTCTAAGATCAACGGCTCAAGTTTGCTCTAAAATAATCTACTTAGTCTAAGATCAACGGCTCAAGTTTACTCTAAAATTATCTACTCAATCGTACTTAAGTGGGCACGCATTTCGACGATATTCACTCTCATTTGTGCATTGTGGTGTTAGGGTGTTGGGGTGTTTGATGTTTTTTGTTTTTGCAATTTTATAGCAGTAAAATTTCTCCATCTTTAGGGAATATTATTATGGAAAATATTGTTTCAACTAGGCTTTTTTTTTTGCTCGACTTCTTCGAATTTATGATGCGAGAATCTCAAATAGAATCCGAATCCTACAAATGATGCACCCACAATCGCATCACTGAAATCTGCTTGCAGTGCTCTAAGATATTTCCCTCACTTGTCGCCCAATTACTTACTTTTATCACCCTCTGTCATGTAGGGTTAATACCAACGCTATAAAAGCAAAGAAAAAAAAAGGTGCAACTTTTCGAAATACCTCCTCTAACATCGATGTCGATTTATATATCTATCTTTTGCGATTCTCTACCTCATTTATCTATTATTAAAGCATTTTCTCTATTAAATTACTTAAATTAGAATTACATTTCATAGTGATTGAATTGAGTGATGAGAATCAATCCACTAAAAATTCCCTTCACGCTATATAATTATTACTTTAGCAGTATGCATCACGCGGTTGCACTCGACCAATCGATTTGCTTTCTCGATGAAAAAAAAAACATCATTACATCGGAAAGCGCGGACAACGAAGAGAGAAAGGATAAGGTAGAGATCGGAGAAATCAAAAAAGCTATAGATTCACGAATGGATTTTAGGAACATTTCTGGAAGAGCGAGATGATTGGCGAACAAAACAGTCTTCAACAAGAAGTTTGGGGAAAACATCAACCTCAAAAGAGTAAGTAATTAGAAATGATTTGCTCTCTTCGTATCTATCGTTTATTAGTTTTGTTAATAAGTTTGGTTGGCCAATGTCCAATTCGGTACTGTTTTAAACCTGAAACGATTCGATTACCGCAGTGGTAAAATTTCAACCAATAGATTCCCTTATTCAAAAATAATGCAATCAAGAATCGATGTGTTTGCATTATTTAAACCAACAATTATTATCAGTATTTTTCATAGCGATAGAAGATTAAAGATATTGAAGATTTATTAAAATTGTTACACTTGGACTTCCCTATATAAAGCTACTTTTCTATTGAATCTTATGAGGCGATTGTGTTTCGTAACCAAAACAAAAAAAAACAATCGATCACAACAGTCATCGTCGACTTCCTAATGCGTTGATCGTTTTCCCGTGGAGTGGGGGAGGGGAATGGCAGAGGAAAGAGGACGGGAAGAAAAGAGAAGGGCTTAAAGCATAAATTTCGGGGTTTTTATTACAAATCGATTTTTTCATTGTCGCATAACATAACATAACGCTTGAAATAGGCGGGTATTGTGTTTGCGTAGAAATACTAAAGATACGGTAGCGGAAGTGAATGTCGTCGATGTTGTTGTTCTCGTTTATGACATAACATATCATCTTACATAAGCAATCGGTTCAGAAATACAAAATATTGATCGATATATAAATTGATTGATCGATTTTGCTATATATGATCATCAATATTCAAATTTATAGTATCAAATTTTAAATATTTACAGGTACGTTGATCAATCGGACGATCGCAAACAAGCATTGAGCAAAACAGAGAATTTTTTGCAACAATACGAGCGATAATTGGCTGGAAAAGGAAGGGGAATACGAAGAAAATCGGAAGAGATCATCTAGAAGCATATTTCAATAATAATTTTATATTAACCTTATAATGATACATTTACAAAAAATATTGTTACCGTAATTTTACAAAAAAAAAGAATTAAATAAAAAGTTTTATATGTTAGCTAAATAGATCATTGCATTATTTATGAAAGATTTTCTCAATGATTGAAATACTTTAGCAATATCTAATGATTCTCCCGTCATAACAGTAATACGACTACAGTACTACTTCCGTGACAAATAAGTACGGTAATGGTTTTGGCATACAAGTTGAATAGCGCTATAGCAGCACTATTAAGAGCACTAATAAGTGTTCTAGTATCACTAATGATATTGCGGTATTAATAGAAATAAGTACTACCTAATACATATACAAACAATGAAGGTGTCGCATAGGCATATACAAGTACTTTAATCAATATACTTAAATAATATTCACTGAACGTGTTTTCGTATTTCACAGAAAAGCTGATCAAGTGCATAACAATAGAGCTTGGGTCATGCAAAGGTGGGGAGAGAAAGGTATACGAGTATTACAACAATAGATATAGCGTCTTCGAAGTTGTCGGGCTCGAGCTTTGAACTTAGCCAATAAACAATACCTCTGCAGAAAAATTAAGCAGAGGAAGTAAAGTCCATTAGCTGAGTTCATTCGCTCGTAATAGGATGACGCTAACGTAACCTATAGGAATATTCCTGAAGCGGAAAGGAGTTGTAGCTGGAGCTGCTAAATGACAGTTAAAGCATTTGTGCACATATAAAACAAAAGGTATTAATTATGGTGGATTCTATGATGTATGGTTAAAGCGGAGGCATAGATGCACAATACCTGCAGAAGGTACACATCCTCGACATCATCTAATCATTCGTCGACGCATTGATCGCACATTGCCCCACCTCCCTCGATCGGACGACGCCGCACCACTAGCCCAGCTATGTCCGCACCACATAACATCGGTCTTACAAATCGATCATTCCTATAGGAGAAGGCAACGATGAAGTACTCCTTACTGGGTGAAGAGTATCGCATTGTCAATGTAAGCACACACAGCAGTTGCTAAGATATAACACATTGGAGGATATCTACAAAGCAAAAAATCGAACCCACTTACCCGAAGAGTGGGAAAATCTGGAAGAAAATATTTCCCAACTTGCAGTTGTTTTGTTTGTTTATTCATTGAAGTATAATTCCGCACATACGTGCTTGATTCAGTCGATTGACTTACAGTGGGATTAGTGATTTGATGAATAGTGAAATTAAGCTTCTAAAGGGGAAGGGAAAGGGGATGCGAGGTGAACCAGGATCGATCATAGGTGTATTAAAACCGATCGCCCGAAAGGGACGATATATAATGCAGGCTACTTTTGAGGTTTATAGAAAGAAGTAATCGATTTAGTTGTGATGACGAAATTCATAAAGAAGATATAAATATCGGGAAATTGTTTTATTCACCTTTGAGAAATGTATAGGAAATAAGTAAAGGTTGATAAAATTTGAATTCAGATTTGAATTCTTTTCCGTTATCACCATACAATTCGTCCTTCTATCTCCTTAATTTTTAGGAAGAGGGATCTAACTTACCTCTCAGGGTAGATCAATAGTGCACATAATTACCGTAACATGCGTTTGACTACGTGTGATATTCTCTATCGATGTGTAATCGTTTACCTTTCTGTGACGTAATATTTGAAGAAGCGTTCCATAGAAAAGTAGTTGGATTTAAAATTTCCAAGTTTCGTTTATTAGAGCTATTAAATTACATAAGTTATATCTATATTTATATATTGTATCTATATTATATATTTACATAATAATATATCTATATTTCAACTAGTCTAGTCATTCATAGGAAATTTCCTCTAAAAAATTAGGTTTATTTGTTGTAAATTGATTGCTAAATCGATGAATAACTTCATCATTACGACCGATTAATGTGAGATGAAGGAATTAGCGGTTTTTGAAACGGATGCAAATTTCTAAACATTTTTTTAAAAATATTAATAATTTTTTTCTCTACTGATAATGGATCATTTTGCAGTCATTGATGATCTACTCACCAAAATCTATAGGTCGTCGTTTCATCGATTCATAAATCGTATCTGATGAACAACAATAGACAGACACATTCTCAGACATTCACATACAATGACACGACACGACATTACTGTATTATAGACAGACATTGTATTATAGACAGACAACAGCAATAGACAGACACATTCTCAAACATTCAAATACAGCGACACGACACGACATTACTGTATTATAGACAGACATTGTATTATAGACAGACAACAACAATAGACAGACATTCTCAGACATTCAAATACAACGACACGACACGACATTACTGTATTGCACTCTAAAAACGCAAATTTATGATACGAAAGAGAAGAGGATAACGTTACGAGTAGTGAACAAAGCATTCAACCATAATGTATGGACAATGAAGGGCGCATTGAATGAACGAAAGGAAACATTTGTTGCGCAAGGCCAAAGAAACCACAAGACGATTCGATGCAACAGCTATAAGCGCTTTTTTTTTTTTGCAATTGTTAAGTGAAACAGCTTCCGTTGAAATATTTCATTTTGCATCAAAAAAATTACCCAAAAAAGATGGCTCCTCACGAGTGAATTAGGCGATTTGCATATTCAAATAGGAGAAGAGGAGAATTGTCGATGCTTCTTTCCTTCTTCGTCTCAACTGTGGAGGAAAATTTTTTTTTTATTGGAAAAGCTGAAAATCCATCTACTATAAATGTAGAAAATTTCACATTTCTTATCACTAAAAAAAACTAAAACTTGAAATTTAATAAAGTTGCCTTCTCTTAAATTTGGAAGTTTTCTCTTTAATCGATCAATGAGGGATCCTTTCTTCCTATTTGCACTCCTTACTTTTATATGTATCTTGCTTATCACAATGGTTTGTCTTTAGCAATAGCTGATATTAACTGAACTAAGTGTTCGATTTAATTGGATTCTTTGAGCCGTATGGATGGAATGCTTTCAACCGAAAGTAATCAACTCTCAAATTGTTCCGAAATAACGAAAAAAAAGGCAGAGATATATATATGAAGTAAGGAAGTGAAATTTCTGGAACGTCTCCGATGATGTATCGCCCAACTGTAGTTTATATAATTTGTAAGGTATTCATCTACCCATTTTTTTGTCCTCTTTATGAATCACGATCACTATCTCCTTTAGTCCCTCTAAAAGGTGTCTATGAATGGCAATGTGGAAAGTCGTGAAGAATTTGTTGTTGTTATGAGACAATAATTCAATGATAACAAAATGTGATAGATTTAAAGAAGATATTACATAAAGATTTTAGAGGTTTTAAGGAAGTCTCTTCTGATATTTCAATGATAAAAGCAAGAAATGTGAATTGCTGCAAGAGCAGAACTGCTAAATATATATATAAGGAGCGGTCAATACTTGCAGAGGAATTGCAAGCTTAAACCTTAAGATAGGGCAGAAAAGTTTGGTACGAGAATTGATATAGCTGTAAGTTAGGTGTGTGCTAATGCAGCAATGGACAGACAACGTTCCACACACACACATACACACACACACACACATAGTATAGGACAAAGGAGGAGAGAATGTGGGCAACGCCCGCAAAGCGCAATGCGAACGCGACTGAGTGCCTGGCTGGTTGGACTGACTCGTCGGTTGTCGGTCGGCTGGCTGGCCGGCTGGTTGGTTGGCTGGCTGGCTGGCTGGATGGCTGGCTGCACGGCTGCACGGAGGCTTTTCGATGATGGTTGGAGAGGGGGCCGTCGTGCACATGCACTTTAGGTTGCACAAAAAAAAACCAACCATCAGTCAGCACAACGAATCGACGATGTGCGGCGGCCGCTCATTGCACTAAACGCATACACAATTCACCTCATTGCTTGCATATTTTCTCCACTCTCTCTCTCTCCCTCTCTCTCTCCCTCCCACTTGTCCCTTCCAACAAACCCGACTTGGCTAGCGTGTTTCGATGCTGAGATGGCCAGACGCTTCAGCAGTGACGGCTATCGTATGCCCCTCCCTTTCACGACGAGTCATCCCTCTCTCTCTACGTATACAACTGTCAATCAGAGGCTTGAAGATGTTATACGAGGTTTATTAGTATTTATGCTATGAAATGGCTAGGATACATATTATGCAATATTTACATAGTTCATCACGAATATATTCGAAATTGCAAATGGGTGATATTTCATATCCTCGTCCTTCTATAGATTTTTATTGCACCGAACAAAGGATGCTGCATAAAAGGGCTATGCAGTAGATATCACAACGCTCCAATCATCCATATGATTCATACGAACGGTTGATATTGGGGGAGTGGAATAAATAGAGGTGAAAAAAAAAGAAGCATATTTGCACATATACATATTAATAAGATATATGCATAAAGTTTAAAAAATTTGATGAGAAAGGCAAAAAGATATGACATGTGAAAAAAAAAACATAGACATAACGTTGCATATTTCAGCAAACGTTGTCAGCAATGGTGTGGAGATGAATGTTTTCTAGACGACAACCAAAAATACGTATTACTGCCTCTAATATTTTTTAAGGAGGAGGGATTGATGGAGGGGTAGCCTGCCTATCCGAGGTGGGTGTCTCTTCACTGGGAACTATTCAGCATAAGAGAAGTGATTTTGCCTCCTTTGGAAGCGCAATGGGCGTAAACGAATCTTAAAAAGGAATACCTATGAAACGTTATCAAGCAAGCAATTTTCCCTAAGACTACCGTATTCCGACGGTTCAGCTCAGGGTTGAAACTACTGTATTCCAAAGGCTTAGGCTTTAAAAAAATATTCATTCGGTTCGCGTAGGTGGGCTAATATAAGCTAGGAAATACTCACGATGGCCACAAATAAAAAGTATCGAAGAAATATCGGAAACGAGTGAAATCTTTTCCTAGCAATTAAAATACCATCGAGAACAGCAACGTTTATATATGATGAAATGAGCAAACAAATCGATAGAATAGCAGTGAATGCATTTCTTGCAAGTTGCACAATTCAATTCATATAAAAATGACACTCGACATCACTTCTAACAAGTGTTCCTCAAATGATAGCAATGACTGAATCCGGAAAAATGGAAGCTATTCCGGAAGTTCCGGAAATGTTTCCTGAAAGGTTTTTCATTGACGTTACTGCATTAGGATATGAGTAATGAGGTTAGAGCATAGGCAGAGATGTGATTTTTGGTAGCATTGCAAATATATAATTATTGCTTCACATAGCTATAAATAAACGCATCTGACTTTCTACACCTTCAAAGACTGAATTTTATGAATATTACTATGTAACAACGAGAATTATAATATCTTGAGATTTTTAGTACTACACATTACCTACGATCTCAGTCAATTCTTTTTTAAACTCACTTTTGACTAAATTTTTCACCGAATTCGAAACAAATTTTCCAACCAAACGGCGCAAAATTTCCAGTTGTTGAAATTTTTTTCCACACAATTTCAAAAATGGGTGAGCTATGCAATCCTATGGGCAAAAATATTTCCTAACTTACCTCCCACTACCACTTTTCACAAGAGAACTAAAAAATTATTTGCAAAAAAAAAAATTTTTTTTTGAAGCTTCAAGTGATGTTCTAAATTCGAGGATGGAAATTTTTGTCAACATTCCAAATTTGATATTTCTAGTAGAATATTGAAAAGAATTAAATTTGATCGGAGTTGGTTGAGTCGACCTGGAGCAAAAAAAAGGAGAGAAAAAATGCTGAAAGACAGATACGCGGAGCCTCCGCAATATGCAGTTTTTCTTTTGTTTTTTTTTCTTCTTTTTTTTGCCAAAGCAAATAAATGAAAGGCGTTCCAGATGAAGTGACATGATATTCGGCGCTTTTGGATTCTTTTCGATTGGCTAACCAGTTGCGTGAACTCGAATGAAGCAAAAAAAATTTGCGCAATAACGTTTCGATATTTTAACTTATAACAACGAACAATTGTACAAATCTTCTGCTAGAGATTAGTCACTATCACCAAACCGATAGAGAGATGAAAGTCCAATCGATATAATGCGTAGAAATTTTTAGTATCTTTATATGCTGACGACACTTTTCGAATCGATCAACGTAGAAGGAGATCGAATAGGTAGTGCATCTAGTGATGTATATTATACGCATCAAACATCGTAATTCTAGCTCCGTTGATCCACCGATTGAAACCATAATGATAGACAGATAACAGATACACCTTCATACATATGCACAGATATGACGTCATCAAATGTGCTTTGCAAGTGGAAATTTTTGCATAAATGCATATAGACACATTAAAAACAACACAAATATTCACTGTTAAGCGCAAAGATGTGCAATGCAAAAAAAGACGCAAGAGCCAACTTAGACGACGCATTGAAGTGGATAGCCGAAAAAATATCTGCTTGAGACTTTTCCAGAATTAAAAAAAAAGCGTTCTAAATGGGTTTTTCCATAGAAAAAGTGATTATATATATATATNTTAATGGTAAATTAGTGCCGAAAAAAGCTCAATGCATTTTCTATATTATAAAACTCCGCATTTCTAAACCGTTCTTAGTAATTTTATTTCTTCAATGATCTATAATAATGATCAAAATCAAATTTTTGTGTTTAAATAAGCCCGAGAAATATTTAGATCATTATGTAGCATTTAATCTACATATAAACCTAAAGTATTTTTTCGCACCAAAAGATCACAACGTAGAGCACTAAAAAGTAGATTAATGTTTTGACGTTTTTTTGTGATCATTTTTCTTTCTATCTCTCGTATGTATTGTTTTCTTTCTTTTCGCAATCTTATTTATACTATTTTTGTTGAAGTATTTAAATATGTGGTAAAGAATGCAGAGGAACGCCACTTTCAAAAGCATAACAGTTTGCAACGATTGTCTTTGCGTGGAGTGGTTGGTGATGGTTGGATGGATGGTTGGTTGTGTCGACGTAGGTTGGACCAGTGTGTGAGTGTTTTTATACATCAGTTAGTGATGTTGTGAATGATGATTGAAATATTGGTAATTTTATTGCTGAATGATGTGAAAAAATTCTAAAGTTTCAATGGTTTAAAGGTTGTAATGATTGTAAAGGTTAATTAAAAGTTTCAAAGGTAAAAATATTACCGTTGTTGAATAATTATCGTAAATCATTCGGATTTTTATCTGAATTATTTTCTGCAATTTAAGAAAAAATTTTTCATCTCTAAAATCGTTGAACGTCGATCTTGTTTAATATATGTTCATGGTGTTTACTGAAGCTTTTGGGAGTGTTAACGATCCTCGATAGCTACCGATGACTATTGGTTAGTAGCTTAGCTTTACTCAATAGCTGCTTGCTGTCTTCAACGCTGAGGTAGATGTGAGTTCAGTGTGATTGAGTTATGTGCTTTTATTGTTATAGCTCCAGATAGACAACGTAAGGTGGAGCTTTTAACCCCCACTCCGTCATATCGTAAGTTTTTTGAATGTTGTCGGTGTGCGTATCTGAATAGCAGGATTGTAAGAAATCTCGATGCAACAATTTTTTGGTATAGACTGAGAGTTGGAAATTTGAAATTTTTTAAAATAATTTTCACATCTTATCTTTTGTACTTTTGCATTCCTCCATGCAGTTCTCTTGCTAAATCCTTGGAAATTAGCATTCGAAAGTAAGAGCTTCTTTCTGATTTCTTCACGTGATACAGATCGGCTGAGCTCAACAAGATCCTTTCAGGATTACAAAAAACCGCTTAATTAAGAAAAAATTATTGTGCATTTCATGAAAGCGTTGTTGTGTCCACTGTATTTTGTGTCGAAAATTAAACCATATATATATATATATATATATATATATNATATTTGGCTGTTGACCACGCGTGGATGCCATTTTTCGATTGATTGGAGCGCTCATGTATGCGTTTTTTAAGAGATTCAATTTTCCAACTCCCTCGGTTGCGGCGTACCAGCAGATCGATGAAAAATGTTCGCAAGTTTTTGGCCCATTTGCATATCTCTCCTACACAGATAAGTTTATAACTTTTTTTGAAGTTGAATGAATCAACTTGAAAGTTGACAAACTATTTCGACTTATTGGTATTCTGGCCTAGGCTTGGCATTATCATAATGTGCCTAGCAATTGCAAATAATAGGCCGCATTAATTTTTATCATTCAATTTGACTATATTGCCAATTTCCTATTAGATTATCGGTATATCTAGCGTTATCTAGTGATATGTTCATCTATGATTAGAGAAACAATAGAAATGATCCTTCGAATTGAAGTTTATTATGCAACAAAAATTTTATCGCATCGTTTATTAAACAAAAGTTATTTAAATAAACAATTTCAAAAATAAATGAAATATAAATTCAATATATCTCATGATCGCGATGATATTTTATTTTTAATCCTCTTCAGACGAATCCAATTGTTTGCGATCATTTTTATTTAGCGAATGTTTTATCGCTTTTATTTGTTTTTCTTCTTCACGTCGTGAAAGTGACATATCCAATGTAACGTTGTGAATTTTTTCGAGTGCTGTTAATGCTTCATTAGATGCTCCTGAAAATTTTTGAAGCAGAAAATTTGAAAAATTTAAGAAAAAGAAATTTCGAAGAAAAAGAAAAGAATATTTGGTAACCGGAAATATTCATCGATTCAGAGATCTTTTTTTTTTCTTTCGAAATTACAGAAAATAATTTTTTCGATCATTAAGATGGGAATTATTGTGAAAATTGCTCAATGATAAAATGGATGAAAATTAAGCTTAGAGCTTACAAGATAATTAATTAATAAGAAACCGAATAAAATGCTCGAATATGAAGCATTCTCAACTATTGGCTTACAGAACTAGATTAAAAATGAACAAGTTTTAGGGACAAGCGATAAACTTGGACCAACATTTGAGCTAATTTTCTGAAATGGCGGAGAACGTCAAGATGTGATCACGAAGACAACAAGGAACTCAATTTTTGAACGTAATCATCGTCTCGGACTGAATAATAATAAATTAGTAAGTCTTTTACCTTTTTCTCAATAATAAAAGGTGCTGTCGCACTATGTATAGCCTAGTGAAGTTGGAATAACTTAGAAGTTTATAATACTGATTACAATTTTGAATTATATGATTGTAGAGGTTTTGACATCGAGTACAAATTTAGGCTAACCTCGCTGTTTGAGAACGATTAGGTCGACATTATATTCGGCTTCATCTTTTGCGTCTTTAGCTTGCAACAGTTCATTATACGCATCCTGTAATTAATTCCAGGCTTCCAAAAATTCGTTGTGTTTTACTTGCTGAAAGATAAACGTGGTCTTGAGGACCTGGCTTCGTCGCTTAGGTTAGGTGCCAGTTAGCCGGAACACTTTTGTGGGATAGTTGCAGGCTTGAGCTCAGTCTCAGGCCGAAGTGATTAAAATTGAGGCTCACATTAGGCTAAGCACCTGAGGTCGATTCGTTGAAATGCCTGGGGCACACATTTGGTCATATTGACTTGCGTAAAGTAAAAAGTAAGCCATATCGGCTTGTTCATATATCATAGTTTTTTTGATCGATGACCGAGGTTATGTACACTCTCAAATTTTGTGGAGTCAAATCCTCTAAGGCAATTTTAATCAAATATTAGGTTGATTAATTGTCTACTAAATGAGCTTAAGATATGATAATTTCAAACCTGAACATCTTTTGGTTGTTTTTCTACGATAGCGTCGACCTTCTCTTTGATTTCTTTACGTGGAATATTCTTTTGTTTATCAAGAAGTTTTAATTCTTTGCGATCCTCCGCATTAGTGACCATTCGTCGAAGGTCATCGATTTTGAATATACATTGCGAGAGTGTGATTGTCGCCAACAAGACAATTATACTCTTTCCGTTAATCATCATTAACTGCAAAATTCGAAATTTTATGAAAGCACAACTTGAAATATCTATGGGAATTGGAAAAGTCCTCATAACATTTTATGGGGTTAGGACGTTATTGATACTAAGCAAACTCCGAATTTCTGTGATTAAATTCTTAAACGTGGCAAAATTTTGAAAGGAAACCTTATGGTATAACCAAATCTTTAGTAATTTGAACATAATTTCATAGGGTGTAAGCAATACTCTTTTATCGCTGGACCAAGGTAGAAAAAAAACCGCGAGTATATTATACCATACTGTATTATATTCTACTATGTCATACTGTAGCCTCAAAATTTGCAAATATATATTACTGTATACCATACTTTTTAATTATATTTTAGTGATTTTTTTTTGATAACTGATAGGATTATAAATGACTGCCAACATATGTTGGCTTTAGATTTATCATTACTTCCATAAAATGCATAAATATATAGCAATAAGTAACTTCATAATAAATCAATCATTTCCACTTTGAACTTCGAAATGTACAAATTTTTGAAGATATAAAATTGATGATAGTTTTTTCGGTAAGTAATGAATTCTTATTTTATATATCCCATAGAATCATCACCAAAATTTTATGATCTCTGAAGATGATTTAAAGGAAATACAATTGTTCACTTTTCTTGAGAGCCATTTGTTATGGGATGAGAAAAAATTTAATAATTATAAAAGTAAAAGTCATTATTTGAATCGTTTTTATAATCTTAATGGCAAAAATCATTTTGAATCGTTTTTATAATCTTAATGGCAAAAATCATTGAGATGAACAATATTGTAAGATTATGGGGATATGAATAGGTGGAGAGGATGTGCCACGTATAGAATGTTGAAACACAACTCAGAAAGGATAAAAGAGAAGAGGAAATCACTGTTGGATCGTGACGAATGTGTGACTATTTATACGAAACTGTCATCTGTAACTGTAGACCACATAACACAAAACATAAAATGGTTTTTTTTTTCGCATTTCACCTATTAAATTCGTCAGGCAATAATAAAATTCAAAAGCGAATTGTCATATAGAGTCGGCTATGCAAATACTGCAAACAATGGGAAGAGTTTTTTCTTTTTTTTTTCAAAGAAAAAGATAGAAAGAATTTTGGCCATTGTTGCATTTACTTTTATGCATCATTTGCAATACGTGGCAAATCGTTATCGTTTATCAAATCGCTGGTATGATAATGCACATGAAGCTAATAGTAATAGAAACTTTAATCTGCTGTAGACTTTTATAATCTAATGTAGACTTTTATAATCCACTGTAGACTTTTATAATCTACTGTAGACTTTTATAAAATTCCCTTTAAGATGCATGTGGCTGAATTGTAATCTGTTGGCAGATATATAGGAGCTGGCATAACTTACAATTTATTCAAATTTTAGAACAATTGATCTATAGTTATAAAATTTGACGAGTATAATATACACTAAAGGATAATATCCACTATCATTTTCGATTTTGAACAATGAATTTCAAAAAGAGTTGCAAACATTAAAATATGCAAAAAGATTTGTAAAAGTTTCTATACTGACAACTTCTTCATGACAGCCTTATTCATCGCATACTAATAGGATTATAAGAAATATAATTCCTTTGTGATTGATCGCGCTATGAACGATTCGATTGCCGTAAAAATTGAACTCATTTTTAGTGCATTTTTCCTCACTTATTACTAACTTACAAAACTAATTAGTTAATGATTCGCTAATTTCTATACAAAATCATTGCTGATGTGATCGTATCTCTTGAATGTTCCGAATATGCTCATAGTTTGAATGGTTGTTTTGCAAAGTTAAAGTTTATGAGGTTTTTAAAATGTCACATATTTTATTAACTAGGCAGAAATTTTAGCAACATTTCTATCTACGGAACTCGAACTAGCCTTATTTTCACCTTGATATTGAGTACCATGAAATTATCTCAAAAGACAACTTGAATATACACGTGTAACTGAAATATCAGATTGAAATAATGAGGATTTTCTTATGGGACATAAAGTATCCAATTGTATCCTGCAAGAGACAGTTTCTTATCCTGGAGGAACTGCTATCCTCCAGCCGGTTGTTTCATCTGTCACATCATAGTTGGCAGCAAATGAATGCGAAATAATATTGCAGATCGACGTAATTGCTAATTCTAAAGCTGAATTATTGCGGAATATTGAAGATGAAAAACACGGATGCAAAATGCGGTTATTGGATGAGCACAAAGGCGATTTCACGCAGTGGTACCTGTTGTATCACCTGCAAACGAATAAAACTTCATGAATCAATGGTATGAATTTTTCGATATATCGACAATTTGTATCGTCAGATATGGGAACAGGTTTCGAAAGAATGAATTTCCTGTTAGCGCAATCAAGCATTGATTTGCTGAAATAATGCCAGTATTTTTTGCATTGATAATGAAGGTCATATCCCAAAAGTCACACTAATGTTTTAGACAATTGATGATGCAATACAGTGTAAATTGAAGTCCATTCATTACGATGCATAATATTTGCAAAACGTTTGACGCTTTCCGGAATCGAACTGGGAACGTTCAATTGTACAAAAAATGCGAGAAACAATGGAATACTGGTTTCCTTCTCGGTACTGATAGGCTATGGATAGTATGGATGTACATAGTGAACTTTTTTATTGATTTGGATTGCTCTATAGAAAGTGAATAAGACCTGAAATAATTTCATCGATACGTTCTTATCTAGGAGATCATTCTGCTAGGGTCAAAATTCATTTTATTTCATTTCGTGCGATATGATTGATACTTTTCTTGAAAATTCCACCAACCACCAAATTATTATTAAATTAGAAATCTATAAAATTATACAAAGAAGTTACCGAATGTCTCAAAAATTCTCTTATTTTATACTTTATTCCCTATTTCTATCGCAACCTTTTTTTTCACTCTTTTCATGGTTTCCTGGAAATCCTTCAGCTATATCAAATCTTCAAAAAAAAATTTTTTTTTTGAATTCTGTTGGTGAAATACATTCCCTAAGTACCAGGTTTCGACATTCGCTTGTATGTAATGTGAACGCTTCAAAGTCATATAAGCATGCGACACGTTTGCACTTCATGGCTATCGTTTTGTGTCTTATCAGTTCTTATCACAAATGACGTTTATTACAATCAAAAATATGTGCAAATAGTCATATGCCAATAGAAAAGACACTCATTATTTGTTAAAACGTTATTTCAGTTTGCGTGTGCTAAACTCGTTTCATCCGTTTTGCATAGAAATATAACTAATCGTTTTATTTTTTGTTTTTGTTTTTATTTTTTCGTTTTTTTATTATTTGTTTTTATTTAGCGTTTTCTCCGAATAAGCTATTAGAGATGATCAGCAAAAATTTTGCATATCAAAAAGATTAGAATGGATTTTGATTGTTGATATCCTAAATTATTGAATATCGATTAAATCATTTCTATAAACATAAATACTAATAGAAGTTTTTAAATGCAAAACTGATAGTGAGATATTATTAGTGATATATTTAGATATTGAATATAGTACTGGTAATGAAAAATCCTGCCTATATTATTGTATAAATTCCATCGATTTGCACACAAAAGCCGATGAAAATGTTGTTAGTTTGAAGTTTTTTGAAAGCGCTTTCAAACAGAAATGAAGTAATGCACAAGTTTGTTTAGAGGTCTAGATTCTATACCTTCAAATATTGCGGAAAACTTTTATCGAGCAATCATTTGCTTTAAAACTACAGCTAGATAAAAGTAAAAGTAATATTATCGGCAAGCTTTTATTAGTTTTATTAGTTTTATATTTTTTTTCAAAAAAAAAGAAATTATTGCTCAATTTCAAAAGAAATAATCATATAAAGAATATTCTCAATTGCATTTTCTGTTGCTATCACGAATATTTTTGTAATGTTCTAGTTTGCGGATTTGCATATTGCATCATTAGAGAGAAATTCAGTATAGATTAATCTTTTCGAAAAGTATTTTTTAGCAGTGATTGGTGAATATTGCAGATATTTCGAGATGGGTTCATTGCTAAGAAGCGAGTCGATGACACTCGCACAACTATTCCTTCAAACGGATGCCGCATATGCATGCGTTGCTGAACTTGGTGAAATTGGACTCGCACAATTTCGTGATGTAAATAATTTTCTTATTTTCTGTGTGATTTATTGAAGACAAATCTTCTTATTCACGACCGACGAAAAATTCAAATTTTGTACTCGATTGGGGAGCTTTTTAAATGAATCACTATAAAACATAGCTTTATTAATATTAATTATTTGAGTAGTCGTTCGAATTAGTACGTAAGATTTTATTATTGGCCTCATAGAGGTCCTTCAGGATGTTTTTGTGTCATGTATCATGCAGGAAGGAGGGCATAGGAAGCCAAGATAAATATTCGATGCTGCGCTATTATATAGTTGGAACGCAGAGGACTCCGTCGCTGGCTGCCCCACGCTCAGATCCCCTACCCAAAAGAAATATTCTAGAACCATGCTTTGTCGTGGGACTTCTGTGGATTTTCTCATATTTGTGAGGGGTATTAAAAAAGTGGTTGTTGCCTTCGTGAGCTGAAAAACTTCTCTATAGATTCAGTCGCAGGAATATAGAGGAAATCCGCCATGCAGTTTCTTCGAATACGAAACATTGAATGAAAAAGTGATGCATAGGTGTTATCGCAAAATAACATGTCCGGATATAATAGATGGAATAAGCGACAGGCCATAGATGCACCAAATCAACGTCGATTTTTTATGAGGAAATTCGCCCACATTTAGTCAAATAAATTATTCAACTTTGATAGAATTACAAATAAAATGCTAAAGTTGAGAAAAAAAATCAGATTCTTGGAAGAACTTTATTCTCTTCGCTGAATCATTTAAATGGGGAAATTCTTTAAGTAATAGAAACCATCAAATGTGAATGTCATATACTAAAAGGATAATGACCACCAGATGAATACATCGAATTATATGCCTCATAGCTGTCCTATATGTTGAAATTTTTATAGCTGATGTTTGCATAAGGTTTTTTATCACATTGAAGCCGAAAAATGCCACATTTTTTGCATACTTTCCGTTGAAAATTTTCCTATACAGATTGCAGATTCTTTGAATTTGCAAAGTGGAAAAAAAGTTACTCAACGTGATATCAAGAAAGATTACAGCACCATTAAGCTATTTATAGTCTTTCAGTTCATTTGCAAATATTTGTCGAATGAAAGAAAATATTTTAGATTTATTATGGAGTCGTTTGAAACGAGTTTCCTCTTTCCTCTCATTCTATTCTAGATTCCCTAAGGGGAACCTAAAGGGAAACAAATAGATTCCCTAAAGGGAACCTAAAGGGAAACAAATAGATTCCCTAAAATTCAACGAAGCATTTAGATGTTTATTCATTTCAGCTGAATCCGGATGTAAGTGCCTATCAACGAAAATTTGTCAACGAAGTAAGGCGATGTGACGAAATGGAAAGGAAACTTCGTAAGTTGAATATTACTGGTTGGGTAATATAAAATGTTGCATTTTCCTTTCATTTTTTTCTTCGTTTAATTAATTAATTAATTAATTTTCAATTTTGCCATTTATGACCTTAAGATGCCATTTAAGACATCCAAGATGATATTTTAAGAATTTATTTTAACATTTTCAAATCTTTTCTTTGCATATTTCAAAGATTTCCATCAAAAGAGACATATATCTCTTATCAGCTGAAGATATTAAATTATCTCTTATCACATTTTTCATGTGGGAAACAAATTGTCATTGATTCAAGAAACATGCGAAAGATTCGTAATGTTCTAATTCCTTTTGTTTTCTATTTAACCTAAACGGAAGAAAACTTCTCAAACTCATTCTTATCTATAGTTTTTCCTTCTCAGATTTTGCAATTCTTTCCCGTTGAAAAAAAAAAACGTTTAGCTGCTTTATTTCATTGTGATTCTAATGGTTGAATATTTTCTATTTTTCAAAATTTCCTGCTAAAACAATTTGTTTTTGATTAATACGAGCAAAAATCCACATTTCGAAAATATGCAGGTGACAATTGATCTGTTCGGCTCCCTTCCCCCCTCACTCCCCCAACCTTCCCCCAACCTTCCCCTAACCTTCCCCCAACCTTCCCGCAACCTCCCCTTTTACGTTTCGGCCATATTACATTAACTACGTGCATTGAATGATCACTTCAGAAACTCTTTACCTATTGTTGTATCTAAACGATGTATCTTCAGAATGTTATGATGATGGTCGAAGATTTGTTGAAGGGTTCATCGAAGGGGAACTGCTGAAGGATTCAATCGAAATTCCCGATGTAACCGATCACATACCAGCTCCTCTACCAAAAGACATGGTCGAGTTAGAGGTCAGGCTTTTCGTCATTTACATGATCATTTTTATGAATAGGTGTGGAATAGGTAGCGTTGATTCTTGTAACAAAAATAACCTTAACAAATTCGATTATGTAGCATCGATTGGGTCAAACATGGTTGACTGAAGCGGCTCGGACTAAGATTAAGGCCGGATTTGACATAAAGTTTTACTATTTAGCGGAGAGAAGTGGAAAGGTTTTCGACCAGGCACAACCAGTTACGAGTGTAATGTATGAGGGGTCTGTGCTTTGCATGCCAATGAGCGATATCCTATTCACTGAATTATTTAAAAATGTGTTGAAGTTGTTGCTTTTTGAATACAACAAAATTTATCTCAAAAAGCTCTCCAACTTATTCTTATTGTGCAAATTTTACTGCTTTAACTTCAATCACTATCTACATTCTTATTTAAGGCGAAATTCGAACGACTCGAAGAAGAACTACTGGAAATCAATAGTAGTACAACATCGTTACGAAAGAACTATACAGAATTGAGAGAGATGCTTGAAGTACTCGATCGTGTACAACAGTTTCTTGATGAGGTGCTCTATTTTATTTTTTTAACTGCAAAATATTTCTAAACTATTTAATACAAAATTTCCGCAAATAAAAAGTGGGAGCTGAAGGGATAAGTCATAGAATCGAGTCTTCTTTTTGAGGCAATTTGTTGATGCAAAACCAATTTTCGATCTTTCGTTCCCTTATCAGCAAATCAATAGAGTGCTTTTTTTTCTGTTTCATACTAGGGTAAAGGAAAAGCAAAATGCGACAAAAGTAGCATACGAAACCTTATCTTCTCTTTTGCTTATCACTATCAGTACATCTTTAAATTATGCATTTATACACGATTATTCAGAATTACTTGTCGATATAACACTATGCTTAAGAGAATCGAATCGGAAGCTGCAGACGATGAAATTCTTAGAATTGTGACTAAGAAATTGATCTTTCGATAAGCTTCAGAATTTCGGACAGGAGCATTTCCGCCTCTTCCCCTTCTCTTCCCATCCTTTCCCTTACTTGCGTTTTCAGCTATAGCGATAATTATATCTTCCACTCTTGCCCGGTGATTATACTAATTGCTTGGTAATATGAACTATTCGAGAAATTCCTCAACAAGAACATGATGTCGATGATTTACTGCAAGGTGAAGTGCGGAAAGGCAGAAATGATTGTTGTTTTAGAATTTTAGAAATTTTGAAAACGTTCAGTAATATCCGGTGTTATTCCATATCTTCACTAATATTTAAATAATTCCGTATTATTTTCCATTGGAAACATTCAAATTAACTAACTTTCTTAATTTTTATTCAAGCAAACAACTGAATCATTGAGATAGTAGTGAGAGCAGAATGTAAAATGACCAATAATGATGGTGCAGGTAACGATACACTTGTATAGTGACGTTCTCTTCGAAATGCCGACTGTTTTAAGGGTCGGTCGAAATATGCGAGAGAAAGTATTCTGGAAGTTCGACAAGGTATCGCGGGCCCTATTTCTGATACCGATATGGGAGGTCTCGCTCTTCAACCAGTAGGCCGTATGGGTCCAACAGAGAAGAAAGAGGAAGATAACGAACTTAAGTAATTTCACCTTCAATTTTTCAATCTTGAATGTTTTCTCTTTTTTTTTTCGTTCACCTTATCCTTCTTTCTACCAGTGAAGATAGTACAGTAGTTTTCTGGTATTTGCCATATCAAAGAACAGAATCACAATAAGCGCCTTTATATGCAATTAGAATTGTGGCGCGGTTATTATTTACGAGTTTTGGTTGCAACCATATAAACTTTTAACCCTTAACTCTTTATATCTGTGTTTACCTATCTTCCTTTCCTTCTTCTTGAGATTCTAAGCCTTCCAAAGTGTAGCGTAACTGTTGTTCCAATAGCAGAACGAAGTATACTTGTTTGTGCATCATCACTTTGCAGATTTATTGCTGGAGTTTTACCTCGAAGACATGCACACTCATTCGAGCGTATGCTTTGGAGATGGTGTCGTGGAAATGTGTTCGTTCGCACATCAGATATTTCGAGTAATATCGACACTTTAATGGTAAGTAGTCGTCTCTGCAATATGAAGTAAATACTAGCAAAATAAACTGTCACCCTTGGACTGTTATCTAGGGCATGTCCCCTTCATCCATTTCTTCGATTTGCCCATCTTAGTTACCTAGCTGGGTGGTATGATAACACCAAGGTTGTATTGTTGATATTGAAGATTTTGAAGAGCGCTGAAGATGCTAATAATTGTTGAGCATCCTCTCTATAAACATGCATTAGAAACATCCAATTAAATAGTAACTGTGAAGGTTACTTCGATTCAGAGTAAAGAAATGCTTTTCTTTCTAAAGAACATATTAAATTGTGGTATATGTAATGAGAAGAGAGAGAGAAGGGAGGATTGTAAGATATTTGGGCGACCTGTCCAAAATTGTTTTTGTGATTTAATAACCATAAATACCGTTGCTTTTCTTTTTGTTTGTTTGTTTGTTTGTTTAAACGATCTCACTTATTCTAAATGAAAGAATGCAACATTTTCAGGCAGAGATCACGACCTAATCCTAGATGACTCTTTATTAGGGTGTTCTTCCTTCTCTCACACCATCTTCTTTTCCTCCAGGGAATATTGTTTGATTCACCTACTTAAATGGCGATAATTTATTCTAGATTAACTCGACTGCATTAATAAATTTTCTTTTTTTTTTATTAAAAAAATCTACCTGTAAAGTGGTGATACAATTTTTAATAGGATTTTTTATATGAAACTTGAAAAATTTCAGGACGATCCCTCCGAGAAGGCCGTCTTTATAATCTTCTTCTATGGTGAAGCATTGAAAATACGAGCTAAGAAAGTTTGCGAAGGGTAAGTTTGCAACTTGCTATGTCCTTCAAGTTGGAATTCACGCAGCAATATCTATGTAGCCATGCTCCTCCTTCCTTAATCAGCGAGAATTCACCTCGTGTCTTCTGAGATGAGTTGAACTGCAGTTTAAATGCTGAAAAAACGTAATATTGCAATTATAATAGGTACCATTATGTGAGCAGTAATTGTATAGTTGGCTTTAATAACGCTTTGATGAGCGTACATCTTAGGTTTTCAACTGCAAAAACTATAGCGATGAAATTCAATAGTTATTATTTTCTATTACGTAGAACCAACATAGGTAGTATTTTCTCTTCAGTAATGTTTATCTCATTATCAATCAACCACCATACTATATTTATGATTGTTGAAAAGTAATAAGTAATTAAATAACTAAAGTTTGTAAACAAATAACTAAATGTAAACAATTTTCATTTGCAATCTAAATGAAAATTGCTTCCATAGCAAGAAAATTGTTGAATAGTGAATTTTGAGTTTAATTGGAAAAATTTTCCACATTTTTTAATGCAAAAAAGTTTTTTTTCTTAAATTTTATTTCTCCATATATCATTCGCTCAAAATTTTTATTTCATTTAAAAAAAAGAAAGAAGTAAAAATTTGTGGTATTTGTTTTTCTTAGTGAATATTTAAATATATTTTAGATGCATCAAGTGAACCACTTTGAAGAAAATTAGCAGTAATTGCTATATTGTATTGCTGTAATGATTTCATATTTTCTACTCAATATCAAAAAGCTTTCTTAATAATATTAAAGTATTTGATTGTATTATTTATGCATAGTTGTGCAAATATCTATAAATAAATTAATCATATAATGCAATACAACGGAAAAATATTTCCGCTTATTAAATCGAAAAACAATTCAATTAGTGTTGTGAATATGAAATATAACGAAATGAGTTGAATTAATTTACAGTTTTCGTGCATCAGTCTATAACTGTCCAGAAACAACGGAGGAACGTGCTGCAATGAAAGAGGGTATAGCGGTACGAATCTCTGAATTAAAAGCGGTACTAAGTCAAACGATTGATCATCGTCAAAAAGTACTTCGTGCAACAGCACAAAATCATAAAGTTTGGTGCATTAAGGTAAATTCATAAGTTAATTGCATAGTATGATCTTCAAAATAAGCCAATGTAATAAAAATTATGTATATTATTTTTTTCTTTTCTAAGATTAGATTTATTTGAGTGCATATTTGCAGAATATTTTATATAGTGAAATATCCTGCAAATATTTTATCTATATAGTGAAATATCCTGAAATAGAGGGAAATGGAAGTAAAGGTTAAGGGAAGTTGGATTGCTGTATAGGGTCTGCCGCTTTTTCCTATTGCAATCACCGGCGGCTATCATTTCTTCCTTGTCTGTATCCTTGTTTAAGACCACACAATATCCTCCAAATTATGAATCCTTCAGCCATTCCCTACGTTTAGTTATAGTTAAATAGTTCTAACCCTATTGTTTCCAATTATTGAAATGTTGAAATTGAACTATGCGACATCTGTTTTATAGCTGAGCATATTTTACTAATATTTTCAAACCGAAATTCATTCATTGTGAAAGATGGTTTCCAAATACTTTTAGGATGCCAAGGATGCTTGATGTTAATTTTACGAGGAGAATCCGCCTTATCTCAACCCTTCCCCTGCCCTGCTCTCTCCTCCCCCAACTCTAAATCGTTCGATTCTAAATCTTTACATTTATTTCGATTATTAGATGAGACACTAAAGGTGTGGAATAGAAAAAAAGACTGATGTGAGAGGGAATTCTATTTTTCTATCATATTGTTCTTTCAGAGCGTATTTCATAGATAATTAGTAGTTATATTTATTTCAGGTATTGAAGATTAAATCAGTTTTTCATACGTTGAATTTATTCAACCTCGATATCACACATAAATGCTTGATTGCCGAATGTTGGGTACCGAAATCTGATATACCACTTATACGGAATGCACTGAAAATAGGAACGGTAGGTTATCAGTTTCAATAGTTTTTCTATAAGATAATCTGTCGTAGCGTTCCAATTTTAGCTATTAGCAAATACATTATTGATTCTTTCTAAGAGTTAAAGCAAACTATTGGCTTTAAGGAAAATGATTTGTGAGGATAATATGATTCTTGCAATTAATGAAGTTGTATGATTACCTCTAACTACAAATATTTACTTTTTTATCTATAATATCAGGCAGATCTTGTTGTTTTGTTATGAATATTTCACCTATATATCTCTACAATGCTTTAAGTTTTTCGTTTTTATGAGATTTTTTAAGAGGATAATGGAAAAAAAATTTTTTTTTTGAAAAATTGTGCGCTTTATGACTATAAAAGGTGCAGTTTGGTTAAGATAATATCCGAAGAGTTAAAAGTTTCTAAGAGGTTTATTAATTTCAATTGTCCCTTAATTGTGCTATTTTATTTATTCATTGACAAAATGAGACTTTCTTCGATGAGTAACTCTATCGAATATGCAAATGCCAAAACAGATGCACTATTGGAAGAAGATTTGTTTTTGTTTTTTTTTTCGTTTTTTTTCCAGGAAGTTAGTGGTACTGATGTACCATGTATTCTAAATGAAATGGAAACGAAAGCAACACCACCAACATTTCACAAAGTCAATAAATTCACTCGTGCTTTTCAAAATATTGTCGATGCGTATGGTATTGCAACATATAGAGAAATCAATCCAGGTGAGCCTTTACCACATATTGGTCCCCAGTTCTTAAGAATCTTATCCGATCTCATCCTCTATTCGTCATTGGGTACTTTCTTGTGTTCATTGCCGAATTCCATAAAAATAATTTGGAGCCGCATTTTTAGTATGAGGAAAAAATTAAATTTTTATAGAAAATAGGGACTAATCAAAAATAGANATAAAACTTATAAAAATATATCTGCATTCGTTCAATTCTATTCGAAATGACCAGTTCAATTCTATTGAAATTTTAGATTTTCAATACGTTTTTCGGTGGTCGATATGTGATTCTCTTGATGGGAATTTTCTCCGTATATACAGGTCTCGTATATAACGATATCTATGCGAAATCGATCGATATATTCGGAAGTAGTTGGAAGAATCCATATAAGTAAGTTTGTATATAAGTAAATTTGTAAATTGTCGATTTACAAAACTATGAAAAATTTTAATGGCCTCAGGCTATCTGAGGAACTACGAAAATCAGGGATTAGTTAAAAAATTTTATTAGTGAAGATTAGATTGGTAATGCATTTTTTCAATTAAACTAAATTCCCATAAATGATAAGACAAGATTATTTTTAGATTATTTTTAAAAGTGTCTTTGTTGTCGATGATTAGAAGATATATTATCAAGTAATATTTATAGCCGCATTATCAGATTGCAATAGCCACTAATGAATTCTTCAATAAAATTCTCATCCATAATAATTTTCAGTCATTCACTTATTGACAGATATCTGGAAATAGAGGGTGATAATGAACCAATGTTCACACTTCCGCCCGATTACGCATTCGATAATGACTATGTGAGTTGTTTGAATATAATTGTTTCTTATTATATTGCTTATAGCGTTTTTTTTTCCAGCTAAGTTTATCCTATATGCTATTGAAAACTGCAAACTACTTGTGAGGCAGCACCCCTTTCCTCTTTACCCCTCTCTCCGCCGAATATCGCCGTCTATATGGTGTTGCTTTTTCGGGGAACCTCCACTCTTTAAAGGGGAGAGAGGGAGTGGGGGAGGTAGGAGGGAGAGAGGGAGTGGGGGAGGCAGGAGAAGGGGGGATGAGCTCTCGATTCTTTGCAGAAATACAAAGAGACGAGTGAAGTACAGAGTCCAACCTTACTTTGAACTCATGCCACAATAATGCCTACAATTTTAGCAAACAGCATTTTCATATAGGGAATTATTTTTCACATATTTGAAAGATGATCACCTATGCTTATAGGAATTTACTTTTAAGTGTAGCACTTATACTCTAAAAAAATTCCAAAAATTTCTAAAATTGTTCAAATTTCCGTTGATGGTACCGAAATAATATTAAATATAAATGGAATGAAGTAACTATTTTCTTCGTTTTCTACAGGGACCTTATCCGTTTGGTGTTGATCCAATATGGAATCTTGCCGAGAATCGACTAAATTTTTTGAATCCATTGAAAATGAAACTATCCGTTATTATTGGTGTTTCACAGATGTTATTCGGTCTTATGTTGAGTCTTTTCAATCATATGTAAGTGATTTGTTCTACTAATGAAGCATGTAGATCATCTTATCAAGCAATTGTAGATCGATCAGTTCGTAGAATTATAAATCTTTTTCTACGATTGTTATGAAAATTTATCGTTAATTCAAGTAGGAAAAGTTTTGCCCATTTAATGGATCTTTGCTGCACTAAATTTAGAGATGGTTGGAATAAGTTTGAAGTAATAAATTAAATCCATATTCTAGAGGATTTAAAAATCTCGCATTTTCCACATTTTTTTTTCAACTATAATAATACGGTAGTAAATCAACGACTTTTAGATGAATGTTTTTTTTAATGATATGTATTTTTTAATCTACATAATTTGAAGTGCAATTAGCATTCTAATATGAGTCCTGATTAGTTTTGATAATTAGCATTCTAATATGAGTCCTGATTAGTTTTGAAAGTTTATATCTCTTTCTACATATCTTTTTATGATTTTTGAATTTCAATCTGTGTTATATTATAGCACAAATACTTTTTATGCATTACATTATGACTTTTTCCTACGATCTGAGTATTAATTTACCTTTAATGACCTTATACATTGATCATAGAATCCATCATCAGAAAAGCGATGAATTATACATTTTTTTATGTTAACATTTGACTGCTTTAATATCATTGGATAGAAGTTTGTGGGTTTTATTTAAAATTTAGAAATTATAAATATCTTGAAAAATCCACCTTAATATAAGGTGCTGATCTAAACGGCTCTTTTTTTTTTTTGTTATTTTGGATATTCTCATAGAAGTGGTTAAAAAGAAGAACAGTTTCATTGCTTCAACGAATGTTGCGGATCATTTTTCGATTGTTATTGGCTTTAATCCTCAACAATTCTTTAATCCTCAAGAATTATGCATCTTTTAGACATTTCAAATCTGCCATTGATGTGTTGTTTATGTTCATCCCACAATTACTCTTTCTAAGTTGTATATTTATCTACTTGTGCTGTCAGGTATGTTTTGATGTTTACTATGAATGTGTTTTGAATTTTTTCAAAAACATTTGAGAATATTTTTGTCTAGATGCAATATTAAGTTGATAACTAAGCGATCGTTTAATTAGATCCCTTGAGAGTAGTAACATTTCAAACATATATATATTCGACAAATCATCCTCTCCCTTTTGATTTCCCTAGAAACTATGATAATCTCCTTTTTCTTGTTGCCTCCTTCTTCACGGTAAGCCTCCCCTATTCGCTGTTGCAAAACTCATAAGATATTTCATCTTTATACGCATACAAAATTTTGTATTGCTTCTACATATTTTCATGACTTCTACATAACGTACATTCACCGCCGATCCCTGTAACTCTTATTTGTGAACATCTCAGAGAAACTGTATCCTCCGAAGCTTTAGATGAGGTGATGATTTTCACGCAGGTGATCAGGTTGATTGATGCCTAGTTGTTTTGGCTTTCACTAACCCATCGGGCTATCCCTCAGCTGCATTCAAAAGCAGTTCGAGGATTGACCGAACACTATGCTCAAGACTGAGTTCGGCTAATTTAAGCGTTACTCATGCTTGCAGATAATAATTAAATGGGTTTGTTTCTCGGCACATCCTGGTTACATCTTTGGTTATTACTATCCGTCGACACATTGTGCACCATCGCTTCTTATTGGCCTCATAAATATGTTTATGCTAAAATCAAAAGAGATTGGCTTCGTGCAGAATAACAAACCGGATGAATCTGGCCATACCGTCGAATTACAACAATGCTATCTACAACAATGGTACCCAAATCAGGTGACCAATTTATTTTTTCTTGGCTATTTTAAAATCCATTAGTTTTTGACGGTCATAGCTGCTGACTAGCATTGCGATGGAGGTTTTCGTTAAAACACATTCGAATATCATTGAAAACCTCCTTACTAATACGTAATCAAACCCCTTGAAGTTAATTTATTTATTCGGTACCTTAGATTTCATATTGAGTCTCCTATATTTTTAACATCCTATTACTCTTGCTTCCTTTTTTTTGAGATGACGGGAGTTATTTCCCCTGGGGCAGTATTTGAAGCTGTTTGTTCATCGACGTAAATCACCGCACACGATAAATTTTTAGGTGTTGATCGAGGAAGTCTTTCTAATAGTGGCTGTCGTTTCGATACCTGTGATGCTACTCGTAAAGCCGATTATATTAAAAATTCAAGTATCACGTGGTCTACATCCATCTTCACATGGACATGGTGGTGGCGGAGAAGATGAAGAGGTAAATATTTGTTGTTTTTCAAATTTATGATTTTCGAAACATTGTTGCAAAGAATTTCAATCAATATTTCTCATAGCTTCATGTCTTATGTCGGCAATAACAATGCAAGAAGATGTGAAAACGATACGGAAAGGTAATGGATTTCTTTATTCACTTGATTGTTGCCTTATATCGCTGGCTATCGGCATCTAGTCGACGTCAGCTATGAGGGCATCTGTTATGTGTGTAATATTGCAGTTCAGCTTCGCCGATACGTTTGTCTATCAAGCAATCCATACAATTGAATACTGTCTCGGATGTATTTCGCATACTGCCTCATATCTACGACTTTGGGCACTTTCACTCGCACATGCACGTATGTTTTCTGAGTTTGTTCATCGTGAAAGGGTTATAACAATTAAAAAAGGCATATTGTCACGCTTTTTCACTGAAATGCATAGAAAACTTTTTTAGCCATTGTAGATGAATTTTCTTCCTCAAAGGTCAAAGTCCACTGTCCCATTTGGATTATATATTGATGAAGAAAGCAGGTATAATTGTTGCTTAATATTACCCTTGTATGAAACAAAGAGATTGGCATTGTTCTTATAGAGATTACTGAGGCAATATATTTTAAGATTATTTTGCTTAAGTAACAACTTTTAGCAATGATCCAGCATGGCATAAAAATTATTTACTGAATGTTGAGAGACCATTAAAAAAATTATTATTGTGAAACTTTAGTTATGAAAAAAATTTCAATTTTTTATGGAAAAAAATTTCATCGCCCTTCGTCTTCATTGGTACCGTTTCTATTAAATAGCATCTTATTTATTATTATTTTTATTATTGATATTATCATATTATCATTATTATTGCTTATATAATAATAATTATTATTATTGTTTTTGCTTACAAATTAGATGTGAAAATTTGAGTTGTGAACAGAATCACAGCATGTGTGCTGCTGAATGGGAGGACTGTTCTTGTTCACATAGATTATTTGGCAGTTTAGGTCAGCAGCTATAATTTTGAGGCAGAATAACGAATAAGACTATTTCTAGTAATACGTTTCATTAATGAGTATAATTAAACTATGTAGATAACTTATGTAGATAACTTCATCCGTTATGCTCCGATTGAATCTCGCTTTGTTGAAATTATTAACACTGTAATATGCTAAAAAATATGAGTGTTTATATTGATCCTACAATGATCTTTGAAAACAGCATATATAAACGATTCTTTCTTCGACTTTAAAATTGGCTAGTTAAAAGATGGAGCTAACAAATAGCGCATGCCCATGCCAATCTCTTATTATACCTCCTGCGCAAATTTCCACCTGATATATTCTTACAAGGACAGGTAATGAGAAATAACATAAGCCTTATTAGCTTCTTGATTTACGTAGTTTCAGGGTCGAGTTCCAGAGTAAATTCTATGCTGGACTTGGATATCAATTTGAGCCATTCTCATTCCAACTTATAATTCGACAAGCGGAAGGCATTGATATATAATCACTAATACGAAAACAATATTTAGATTAGCAGTGATGATTACACTTTAGTTTATAATCAATAAAATATTGACGTAGATTTTCATCTACTAATTTCTAATACTATATAAGTTCCTATTATCGTTGTGCAAAGTTAAATAAACATTTTTGATGTTTTTTCGACGTTTTTACTTTTGTTTTTTTCAAACATATAAGGCTCAGTATTCGTAAGAAAAGATTGGGAGGGAGGAGGGTTGATAATTGAAAATTGCGGAAACGATCAGTGATATAGCAGTGAGGGAATAAAAATTCTAGCTCGAGCTCGAAAGCAAAGTGCGAGCAACGCAAGAAATGTTCCGGCGTTTATACTGGTAATTTTATTTTTTTTTCAGTGGTAATTGTTTAGCCTCTTACTGGTAATTATACGACCTACACAGCCCACGGTGTTCCACATACGTTTCTCAACATTTTTTTAATAGTGGATTTGATCTCTAATTTTCGATTTTGACGTATATAAGCTTTTGGAACATGCACATTTACTCGATGCCTCTGATTATAGGGAATTCTAAGTGGTCATACTCTTTATTATCTTATCCTTAAGAGGTGATAAGAGATAAGCGCATAATTTTGGAGCTTCAGTAGTAAGTCATAAGCCTAGTAGGTCATTACAAAGTAATACATGCATGTTGGGAGTATTTTAGGTATTGGACAAACAGTACTAAGTATTATCTGAACAATTGGAAAAGTTTGCGAGATATTAAGTTTAGGTGTTTTGTTGCAAGCGGAAGCATTTGCTAAATTCTTTTAGGGATTCCATATCAGTCCAAAAAAATTTTCTATTAGGAGAGGGAACTCATAGGCAGAGAGGAATTCAACATGCGCCAACTTTCGTGGAATCGGCGAATGAATGAAGGTAATTTTCGAAGACTAACATTCGATAGGCCCTCGTGTAAGAAGCCCTGTCGTAGAGAATAAACCAGCAACGATGGGCCTCTCAATCCGCCGGCACTACCGCCACCTCAGTACTTAGCTCTGATCTGGTCTGAAACAATAAGTTGCAGCTCTGATCTGATCTGAAACAATAAGTTGCAGCTCTGATCTGGTCTGAAACAATAAGTTGTAGCTCTGATCTGATCTGAAACAATAAGTTGCAGCTCTGATCTGGTCTGAAACAATAAGTTGCAGCTCTGATCTGATCTGAAACAATAAGTTGCAGCTCTGATCTGGTCTGAAACAATAAGTTGTAGCTCTGATCTGATCTGAAACAATAAGTTGCAGCTCTGATCTGGTCTGAAACAATAAGTTGCAGCTCTGATCTGATCTGAAACAATAAGTTGCAGCTCTGATCTGGTCTGAAACAATAAGTTGTAGCTCTGATCTGATCTGAAACAATAAGTTGCAGCTCTGATCTGGTCTGAAACAATAAGTTGCAGCTCTGATCTGATCTGAAACAATAAGTTGCAGCTCTGATCTGGTCTGAAACAATAAGTTGTAGCTCTGATCTGATCTGAAACAATAAGTTGCAGCTCTGATCTGGTCTGAAACAATAAGTTGCAGCTCTGATCTGATCTGAAACAATAAGTTGCAGCTCTGATCTGGTCTGAAACAATAAGTTGTAGCTCTGATCTGATCTGAAACAATAAGTTGCAGCTCTGATCTGGTCTGAAACAATAAGTTGCAGCTCTGATCTGATCTGAAACAATAAGTTGCAGCTCTGATCTGGTCTGAAACAATAAGTTGTAGCTCTGATCTGATCTGAAACAATAAGTTGCAGCTCTGATCTGGTCTGAAACAATAAGTTGCAGCTCTGATCTGATCTGAAACAATAAGTTGCAGCTCTGATCTGGTCTGAAACAATAAGTTGTAGCTCTGATCTGATCTGAAACAATAAGTTGCAGCTCTGATCTGGTCTGAAACAATAAGTTGCAGCTCTGATCTGATCTGAAACAATAAGTTGCAGCTCTGATCTGGTCTGAAACAATAAGTTGTAGCTCTGATCTGATCTGAAACAATAAGTTGCAGCTCTGATCTGGTCTGAAACAATAAGTTGCAGCTCTGATCTGGTCTGAAACAATAAGTTGTAGCTCTGATCTGATCTGAAACAATAAGTCGCAGCTCTGATCTGGTCTGAAACAATAAGTTGTAGCTCTGATCTGGTCCCGCTCAGCATAGGGAATCGTTTGTGCGATAAGCGACCTTTTAAAATTGATAAGTGTTTACAGGCAACATTAAGAGAGAGGGAGAGAGAGTTTATTGGCATGAAGACATGGTATATACTTTTAAAGACATAAATGCACCATTGCGCCATTAGCATTGAATGGATAAACACAGGAGGATAAACAACACAACACCTCTGTTGATAATTAAACACAACACCTTTACTGATAGTTAATGTCGTATAAGCATTAACATACAAATATGAAAAATGTCGATGTTTTCTTTGTTAGCACAATATTTATTATTATTATTGTTATTGTTATTATTATTATTATATTATTATTGTTATTTTTATTTTTATTATTATTAAATGATTTTAATAAAAACGATTCCTACAAATTTGTTTGCTTTTATTGACATGGAATCGTTGTTTTTGCTGAATTCGCTTATAACTTTCTTCCCTTTTAGAAGTCAGAACCTCCAGTATTATCATTTATTTTCCCTTTTATCAAATTGTTTTCTAAAATATTTTCGGAATATTTTTAAACTTTTATGAAATTTTTTTTTAGATGAAATTAATCAGCAATCGTTCGCAAAATAAAGCTATAGAGGAGAGTCAAGATAAGAAGGGAATGAAAGAAAGATATTTAAGAATGAAGAATATGTAGCCATTTCACAGTTTAGATCATTATCTACCCATTGTTTCTTCATACGTATTCTCAGGTTAAATGTATCTTGCATATATCAGAGAATACATTAGTGCTCCAATTATCCATTGATTGTTATATAGCTGATTATTGATTGTTTTACTTTAGAAAAATAAAATTTCGTACTCATATGCTGATCATTTACCTTTGGGTTGGGGAATTTCTAATAATTAGAATTTGCAAAATTCTAAAATTTTCTAATGGATTTCCATTATTTTCCTCAAATTGCATTCTCACAAATTCTTTATGTGGATAACGTTCGCTTATGCAATTTATAGCTTGTTCATTCATTTCGTATGCTAATGATCGGCGGAAATGGATTAAATATCAGACAATAATTTAAACGATGAAATATCTTCGATTTGAATTATTTGTTCTATTATTATTGTAAAGTATTCTATTAAAAATTCTAAATTAAAAATGATTTATGAAATTTTTGAGAAAAAAATCGAGATATTTCCCAACAATAAATCATATTAATATTATTCTTCACTAATAAATATTATTTATGACCTCTACAAAATTATTTATGACTTCAAAATGTATTCAAAGTGAATGAGAAAATTTGATTGAATTTATTCAAATCTGAGTAAATGTTAACAAATGCTTGGTGAAGAAAAAGCCGAATTTATCCAGAGTTTATAATTTTATGGGGTAATATTGTCAATATTTGATACCTCTGTTCAAATATTCACTCATTCATTCATAGATGGCGGCTTAACTCTCTCTCACCTTCAGTGACTCTTTGCCGTTCGTATAATAACCATCGTTTGTTATCTGTAATTATCGTTAAAGGTATCTTGACAACAATGGATAGTGAAATAGGGTAATTATCATACAATAAGTTGCAGCATAATAATTTAAAGGTACATTAATTATGGGCCTTATGGGCCGAAATTTAATTTTTTTCTTGAAAGTTATTTCCGATCGTCGATAGAAATATAGATGAATTCCAACAAATGCATAAATAATTCAAAGAATTTTTGATAAATTCTTTCATTTATATTAAATCTTTAAGAATGGTTCAACAAATATTTTCTTCATCGAAACAATCTAACTAATCAGAAGCATTTGAATAGTGAATTTCAGTTGTTTACAGTTAATCGATTATCTCAAATTTAATGAGGTAAAAAGTAATCTTTGAACGTTTACTTTCACTGATATCGTGAGTATCTCACAAGGATTCGTGAGTATCTCGTGAGTATTCGTGTGAGTATCTCTTGAGTATCTAACTAATCACAGTTAATCGATTATAATCTCAAATAGTAGATTTAATGAGGTAAAAAAAAAGAGGTAAACTTACATGTAATACAGATGCACATGAGTCACTTTGCATATATACTGAATTCATTTGAACGTTTACTTTCACTGATATCGTGAGTATCTCACAAGGATTAAAACTTTTTTTTTCTTGATTTTGCATCGAATATTTAATTTCACTTTCAACAAATAGCTTTTTTTTTTTAAATTTATAATTATACTATGGAATTTATAACAGAGATGGTTTGATTTACTGTTATATATTGATGAATAATTCAATTTAATTGAATTTTTTAAGAAACAAATTTTATATTTCTTTATATTTATGTGTTTTTTTTTTGAAGTCGCTAATACCACAAAAACATTGATAAAATGAATCCTTCATTGAAAAATAACGCCTTTTATCATTCAATTTACTCAATCATTCAATTCACTCAATTGTTCTCTTCATATCATTCGTCGATTCATTTCAATTTTCTAATTATGAGTTTTCACTGATTGCTTCTCATAATTGTAGCTCATGCGTTTAGCAGTAGGCGGTACGATTGCATATTGCTTCATAACATGAGTGACGAGTCTTTTTAACAGAAACCCTTTCCGCCGTTCTATCCTCTCTTGTCGTAAGCAAACCCACAAGAAGATTCTCCGAATCCTTCAACTTCCGGTCATCATTTAGTTGCTTTTTGATCTTTGCAAGCCAATTTACTTTCCAGAATCGCATTAAAGCGACGTTTCGTCGCCACATATGAAAGTGTTTGTCTCAGTCTACCTGTCCGTCTAATAGTTCCCATGCGTTGACCACTAAAGCCAACGGTATGAATTTTGTTGCATATAACATTCATTATTAGATCACCATATATGCCATAATTCAAACTGATATATCCACTTAGAAATGTGTAGAACTGTATCGTGTAAACCAAAACAATAGATAAACCAAAACAATAGATAATTAATAAATATTAGATACTTCTTTATGTTTTAATACAACCGATCGCTTGCATAGATCTTCAACGAAATAATTCATTAAAAAAAAGGAAAATTAACCCAACAACTTAGGAAACTAGTTGGCTAGGAAAAGACACCGGGAAAGATCATATTGGTAAAAACCGCTCTGATATGCTGTTACATTTGTTTTTTTTTCTAACTTCCGCCTTTAGCCGGTAAATACTTTCGAACTCATCAACACCCCTATAATGGCTAATAGCTTAGCAATTGCGAAGATATAGTGGTATGTTGGTGCATTGTAAATGTGAAGATATCGAATATGCCCTCCTTATTCCCTAAGGCAATCATCGGAAGATGCAGTTTCTTTCTTTCAAAGCATATATTTTCAAAATGAATATTTATGCTTATTGCATCGACTGTTTTAACCGAGCATTTTGTTAATAAATCTAATAAATATTTACGAAAATTTTTATAAATTTGATAAATTATTTTAAAAAAATCTGTTTTTTTTCAAAATTCAACTGTATCAGATCAATTTTCTGTCGAAATTCCCCTATATAATTTCACAAATATACTAAGATAGTATTTTGTAAGATGTTTAATTTATCGTACACATTGATGATATGATTTGTGATTCGATGGAAGTCTATATGATTTATCGATTGATTAATTAACGGTTCGAATAAGAAATGTGATTTTTAATTTAATTTCTATCTTAAAGTGAATATTTGCTGATCTCATTGTTGCCATAATCTAAATTTTTCTAGACTTGAATTATTCGTCTATTCATTTTCTATTCATACACAGTCAAATAAAAGAAATTTAAAAAAAAATTACTTTCACTGATATCGTGAGTATCTCACAAGGATTAAAACTTTTTTTTTCTTGATTTTGCATCGAATATTTAATTTCACTTTCAACAAATAGCTTTTTTTTTTTAAATTTATAATTATACTATGGAATTTATAACAGAGATGGTTTGATTTACTGTTATATATTGATGAATAATTCAATTTAATTGAATTTTTTAAGAAACAAATTTTATATTTCTTTATATTTATGTGTTTTTTTTTTGAAGTCGCTAATACCACAAAAACATTGATAAAATGAATCCTTCATTGAAAAATAACGCCTTTTATCATTCAATTTACTCAATCATTCAATTCACTCAATTGTTCTCTTCATATCATTCGTCGATTCATTTCAATTTTCTAATTATGAGTTTTCACTGATTGCTTCTCATAATTGTAGCTCATGCGTTTAGCAGTAGGCGGTACGATTGCATATTGCTTCATAACATGAGTGACGAGTCTTTTTAACAGAAACCCTTTCCGCCGTTCTATCCTCTCTTGTCGTAAGCAAACCCACAAGGAGATTCTCCGAATCCTTCAACTCCCGGTCATCAATTAGTTGCTTTTTGATCTTTAATTATCGTCACTCAATCTGAATATTTCAATTTTATACACATACGCCAATTTACTTTCCAGAATCGCATTAAAGCGACGTTTCGTCGCCACATATGAAAGTGTTTGTCTCAGTCTACCTGTCCGTCTAATAGTTCCCATGCGTTGATCATTAAAGCCAACCGTATGAGTTTTGTTGCATATAACATTCATTATTAGATCATCATATATGCCATAATTCAAACTGATGTATCCACTTAGAAATGTGCAGAACTGTATCGTATAAACCAAAACAATAGATAAATTAATAAATATTAGAAATATGGAGTGACACTTTTTTATGTTTTAAATACAACCGATCGCTTGCATAGATCTTCAACGAAATAATTCATTAAAAAAAAGGAAAATTAACCCAACAACTTAGGAAACTAGTTGGCTAGGAAAAGACACCGGGAAAGATCATATTGGTAAAAACCGCTCTGATATGCTGTTACATTTGTTTTTTTTTCTAACTTCCGCCTTTAGCCGGTAAATACTTTCGAACTCATCAACACCCCTATAATGGCTAATAGCTTAGCAATTGCGAAGATATAGTGGTATGTTGGTGCATTGTAAATGTGAAGATATCGAATATGCCCTCCTTATTCCCTAAGGCAATCATCGGAAGATGCAGTTTCTTTCTTTCAAAGCATATATTTTCAAAATGAATATTTATGCTTATTGCATCGACTGTTTTAACCGAGCATTTTGTTAATAAATCTAATAAATATTTACGAAAATTTTTATAAATTTGATAAATTATTTTAAAAAAATCTGTTTTTTTTCAAAATTCAACTGTATCAGATCAATTTTCTGTCGAAATTCCCCTATATAATTTCACAAATATACTAAGATAGTATTTTGTAAGATGTTTAATTTATCGTACACATTGATGATATGATTTGTGATTCGATGGAAGTCTATATGATTTATCGATTGATTAATTAACGGTTCGAATAAGAAATGTGATTTTTAATTTAATTTCTATCTTAAAGTGAATATTTGCTGATCTCATTGTTGCCATAATCTAAATTTTTCTAGACTTGAATTATTCGTCTATTCATTTTCTATTCATACACAGTCAAATAAAAGAAATTTAAAAAAAAAAACTTTCAAAAGCTTCTAACTTAAATCGTATTATTATATTAGCACGCAATTTATTCGTGTTCACAAAAATTTGACGCCACAATTTGTCGAAGATCTCGAATTATTTCATAAGAATTTTTTTCTTAAAAGAAAAAAATATTTTTTCTGCTTTTTTGCCAATTTTCTATCATAAAAATGCTTTTACAAATGAATAGAATTAAGAAATTAGATTATTGTGAGCATAAATTTTCATTGAATTTTCAGCAATTATTATGTCGAGTTCGATGCAATCAATGAAATGTTCAGCAAGGATTCAACTTGCGGAACAACCAATTTTTATCATAAGCCTTGTTGTACGAGCAATTTTATCGTTGATCGGTATTGTTGCAATTCTGTTGGTTGCAAAACGAGAGGTTAGCTGAAAAAAAATTTTTGCAAAATATTGCTGAAAAGTCAGTCGGTTCCATATCCGTATATGTCGGCGTATGTCTGTGTATGTCGGCGTATGTGTGTGTATGTCTACGTGTCGGTATGTATGTGTAGAGCTTATTGAATTTTGAGATGATGCAAAACGATTTTTCTTTTTCGTATAAACTAACTGCAAAGAAATACTCAATAAACTTTTATATTTAAACAGTGAGAGGTTCATAGTTTAGCGGCGAAATAAAACCTTATTGCACAATGCTTTATTGGTGACAAATGATGCTTATATCGAAAATTTATTTGCCCAAAAAGCACACCTTGGAAAGCTTCCGATTACAGCCAGGTAAGATAAGGTAACCTAGATAACACGATAACGCAACGGGTGCTGATTACTGTAAAGAATGGAGGGGTATCCAATGGTAAACAAAAGGTCTACTTGGCTAATGGTCAATAGATCGAGAAATAAACTTGAGCTAGCAGTAGAAGTGGACCGCAATTCGATGCAAGCTGCGAACACCGGAAGAGTTTCAAGACGACGCTGTGTATAATGTGATTCTTCCTGAAGTTCGAGCAGATGAAAATATTTAAAAAAGATTAAAGCCGGAGCCGAAAAGATCTCTACGAGTTGTATAGTTTTCCACATTTTGGAATCAGATGAGATCTCATATCTTCTATTTTGCATAAAATAATTTATGATAGAAATTCAAATGTATAGGTGAAATGTGACACATAAATAAAAATTTATAGAATGGTGACAATTTGAAAATATTTATCTATTTTTGGAAAATTTTGCAATTCTTAGGTATTTTTGCAAATTAACGATTGCAAATGCATAGTGGTAATATTGTATCAGTGTGTATGTATGTGTGTGTGCCTATGTTGCATGTATGGATGTCTGCGTTGCGAATAAATTCAACTTGGGAATTACTCGAAGCAGAATTACTAAAATAGATGCATATATTAGCATTATAAAAACGATAATTAACTATAATTGATCTCCTATGACGTCTACACGTTGGTTGATTCGTCAATCTCGAAAAAAATAAAAATAAAATCGGGCAATTGAAATATATGCAAAGTTTCTGCTTCTTTAAATATCTATAGCTAATTTCGAGATCAACGAATCAACGTGAAACTTGGCATCAAGTCATCTTTTGATGTACGTTATAAATGCCAAACGTTGTAGCTCTTGTTTCTATTGTTTCTGACTTGAAACTACCAAATAAACAGACAGAACAGCTTGCACTCATACAAAGAGCACCAACAGACACTAAAGTACCGATAACCAAAGATACGATAGGAAGGATACGGTCAGATGGATATAAAAAATGAGATGGAACAAATAAAATGATGCATAGCTATTATGTTGATGCTCATTCATTTGATTATAACATTCACTTAAACATTTTTTGTTATAGCTTATCGAATAAAGTGAATATTATGAGCACACTAGCATTTATTTACAGTAATACTACAGTATATAAGGTGCTAATTAATAATATTGTCTTGAAACTTTCAATTGGCAATTATTTTAAATAAAATATAGATATTCTGTAACTTATAAAATGTTAATTTTATATTATTGATGAGTCTATCATTTATTTCTCTTTTTTTTCTAACAAATATTTCGAAATGATTTTTTTAAACAGATATATTTTAAATTTTTATTTTTATTTTTATTTTTATTTATATTGCTTCGAATTTTTTATCTCGAAAAGAAATAAAATATGGCCTTTATTTTTTTATCTCATTTACATTGATTGTGTATGATAAATTAATCAAAAATAAAATAAGCACTACATAGGTAACTGTTTATTACTGTATATGTGGTATGATTGGTCATACTGCGATAAAATGGGAGCAATGACAACAAATTGTTGAAGTGGACGCCTTTTTTTTCTATATTCATTAAGAGATGTTTTGAATAAGCAATTGAACTTGAAAAAAAAAAGAAGCTAAACACATAATAAGCAGCAATAAAAAAACCGCTTTGTTTAATTGCTTCTCAAATTTCGAATAATTTTGTGAAAAATTTCTTTCGTAAAAATTGTTTTATTTATGTCAATTTTGTCAATTATGTCATTTTTTCAATTATGTCAATTATTATGTCAATTATCGGCAAATATAGTTTAAGGATGGTGGAATCACCTGAAAGATTACAAAAGGGTTTAATTCAACGAAGCTAAACGATGAATAAAGGAATCACTCGAGGGGCTCAAGCATGTTCATTTTATCCACAACATTAAGAATTGCATAGGATGTGAAAAAGACCGACTTTTTCGGCAATGCTATCAGCAGCAATACTCTCAAAGTGGCTTATGAATTAATTTAGTACAGGTTAATGAGGTGATATTACGCATAATAAAGTTTAATTTTTTTAAAACTATTGGAAACTTTTTAGCCAAGTGAAGAGGATAAATATTGGTGAGATGCATATCTATCGGATCACAATTATGATCGAAATAAAATCTAACGAAAATCTGAAATTTCTCTAATATACTTGATGCACCTAACACACCTAATTAAAAGCATAATAATATTAAGATTACGTGCTAATTATTAAAATATGAGAGCAATAAACAGAAGAATTATTGTTGAATATGAGGTAGTATACTTTAAATATCGAGCATAGAAAATATCGTTTCTAGAAATGTCCTATACCATTTGGTTATAATCATATCTTTATACGTTGGATATCAATATTCGGCAATAATGGTTCAATTACAACGTTTGCTGGTATGGCTATTGAACGATGCCGTTCGACGATCTATTCGAGACACTATGAAAAGAAAGGATATTTTTGGGGGATATTCGCTGGTGGTATATGTGTAAGTGAAGTTAATTTTTATAATTTTTTTTTTGAGTTTGAAAATACTGATCAATATTACTTTACTGGCTCTCATCACTATGAAGAAATAAATTATTTATTAGTTTATTTCGAGCTAGAAGAATTTAGTGGCATAGTGGACGATTCTTTTTTTTTGCCTCAGGGTATCTATCCCACCTTGTATTTCGATTTGTTTCGTGCGTATGGGTGCGTATATATGCCGCTCCCTCGATTTCTTTTCTATAAATGTATAGCTGTTTTTCTTTATCTCTCTCACATGCATATTTATGCAAATCAACTGAAGATCAATGTCCCTCCCTAATAAGTAAAAAATGAAGAATTCAATTCTATTAGGTAAAAAGAAATATGAATGATAATAAATTAATATCTAATGTTTGCAAAAAATTTAATACTATTTGAACGATTTGATTTATTTATCAACTTTCACGTTAATATTACAGGTATTTGGTGCAGCGTGCAGTATTTACACTTTATATTTTCCACAATTAAGTGGTCGTTTGAGCGCAACAATTGTAAGATGAGATTTCATTTATTTATTTATATTTATTTATATTCTTCTTTAATTTCATTCTTTTTTTTCTCATTGATGATCTCTTGTTTTCTTTTACTTCGAGAAAATTCATTGAATCACTATATGTCTCTTGATTCGTAAGCTTCATTAAATAGAAAATCCCACTTAAAATAGAAAATCCCACTCATGGCCTTCCCCCTTTATCCCCATCCAAATCGCCTAGTTGAGAACGTTCTTAAGGTATGAATTTCTATCTGATAACTTTCGATGCATTGTTTCCATTACTACTTACATTTTATATTCATGATTTCTTAAGAGCTATCATCAATCTCGATGCATGTATCTACAGTAAATTATTACTGAAAGTAATTGATAGATTATCTCAGAGAGGCAAAAAGCTTGGAAGTGAGCTTAATAGGGCTCAAAATTAAACAACGTAATAAATTAGAAAACCCGCAATAGCAAATAAAAGAAGAAAAATTAATTATATTATTACTGACATAAAGATTTAATGAAATATGCACTTCGTTTATTGCAATTGACAGCCGTCTTTACCCTTCAAAATATTTTGCAGGTTTTATTCACATTAGCAGGTTATTGAAATCGAATGGATTATTTCAAATTTCATCGATAATCTTATCAATGTTTCATCTGAAAAAAATTTTCATAGCATTTAATGCTTGTTTACAGCTTGGTGCTGACAGCTTAACCAGGTACGGTAGTCGAGATTCATGGCGACGTCATAGATGAAATCACCAATCACAGTATGATAAGAGAAAACTAACCCTAAGAAAAATTGATAGATAGAACGAGACATGTTATGAGTAAGTTGAAGTAAGGTATCGTAAGAGGAGGAAATGAAGATTTGCGACTCCTCTTTGCTTTTGCTTTAGTATATTTCAAAGTTTTCTTACTATTGAGGAAAGCCTTTAGATTACTGAATGCTTATAAATTTTATTGTTCTAAAATTATCTAATGTTTGCAAAAAATTTAATACTATTTGAACGATTTGATTTATTTATCAACTTTCACGTTAATATTACAGGTATTTGGTGCAGCGTGCAGTATTTACACTTTATATTTTCCACAATTAAGTGGTCGTTTGAGCGCAACAATTGTAAGATGAGATTTCATTTATTTATTTATATTTATTTATATTCTTCTTTAATTTCATTCTTTTTTTTCTCATTGATGATCTCTTGTTTTCTTTTACTTCGAGAAAATTCATTGAATCACTATATGTCTCTTGATTCGTAAGCTTCATTAAATAGAAAATCCCACTTAAAATAGAAAATCCCACTCATGGCCTTCCCCCTTTATCCCCATCCAAATCGCCTAGTTGAGAACGTTCTTAAGGTATGAATTTCTATCTGATAACTTTCGATGCATTGTTTCCATTACTACTTACATTTTATATTCATGATTTCTTAAGAGCTATCATCAATCTCGATGCATGTATCTACAGTAAATTATTACTGAAAGTAATTGATAGATTATCTCAGAGAGGCAAAAAGCTTGGAAGTGAGCTTAATAGGGCTCAAAATTAAACAACGTAATAAATTAGAAAACCCGCAATAGCAAATAAAAGAAGAAAAATTAATTATATTATTACTGACATAAAGATTTAATGAAATATGCACTTCGTTTATTGCAATTGACAGCCGTCTTNAAATCGAATGGATTATTTCAAATTCCATCGATAATCTTATCAATGTTTCATCTGAAAAAAATTTTCATAGCATTTAATGCTTGTTTACAGCTTGGTGCTGACAGCTTAACCAGGTACGGTAGTCGAGATTCATGGCGACGTCATAGATGAAATCACCAATCACAGTATGATAAGAGAAAACTAACCCTAAGAAAAATTGATAGATAGAACGAGACATGTTATGAGTAAGTTGAAGTAAGGTATCGTAAGAGGAGGAAATGAAGATTTGCGACTCCTCTTTGCTTTTGCTTTAGTATATTTCAAAGTTTTCTTACTATTGAGGAAAGCCTTTAGATTACTGAATGCTTATAAATTTTATTGTTCTAAAATTTTTTGAATTGCAAAGTTGAAAGTTTTAAAAATTTAGTTTTAATTTAATTTGATATTTGATTCAATATAATTTTCGCATATTTTCAAGAGTAAAAATATATACGATAAATCAACACATGATAATCATCATCATTAAACAATTATTGATTTTATTTAATAATCAGTATATAATGGTGAATGATTATATTTTATTTATTCTCTTCTTGAATGCTTAATACACAAAAGATGTAATTAGATTTTCTTGTAAAAGATGGTGAACAATAGTGAGATGGAATATATATTGAATTAAGTTGCCACTGAATACTTGTTTGAAGGCGCATTATCTGTAATGAATACCTGGAATATAAAATCTTAAGCTATATAATGAAATTAATTCAGACGGTCATAGACATTGATCAAATTTATTCAGATTAAAGTTTTCTCACTATTGAGGAAATATGGAAAATATTGTAAGATAAGTAAACAATTTTTTTTTATAGTAAATGTTTGTAAAATATATAAAATTTTTCTATATATAAATATATTAGTTGAAAAAAAATATAAAAGCATATTTAGTGTGAGTATATTGTAGGCACAAAGAACATATATCTGCATCAATAATACAATGGAATTATTATTTTCAATTAAAGAGAGAGAAAATTTGAAAAAGATAAATTAAAAGGAAGCAAATTCTTGAGGATACGAAGAGTAAAATAAAAAAATGCTCGTCAATATTCATGGAAATTCTTATTAAGTTTATTTTGCAAAATGTGGGGAATATAGTTTGTAATTTCAAATGTTTTATTGTTGAGAAAAAATCAGCATAGTTTTCCGTGAATTGTTGAGATACTACAATATCCATTAAATGCCAACACTAATTACAACATTAAAATCACAAACTCGCCTAGAGAAAAGAAAAGATCTCATCGTTTAGCCCTGAGAGAATATTCGTATAAGAAGTTAGCGTGAAATACATAGCATTTTTTTTTTCATAAAAAATCGTTTACCTATCTATCACAATTTCGATTATCTGTTATATTAACGTGTCTATACTGAATATCGAAGTAATAGACTGGAAATAATAGGCAGAATATGGAGGTAATACAATGAATGATAAATTTTGAGGTAATCAACAAAGAGCCTAATACTATTCTGAATGTTATCAGAAACATGGTTATTGTCTAGGAGGAACAGAATCGACTCCAAAATATTTCCCAATGGGAAGGTAAAATTAATTGGCTACGGGCTAGAGTAACTATATGCATCTCTCATTTAGAGGCTTTGCTCAAATAAAAATCTACCTAATCCACTTGAGCAAAAGGAAGATAACGCCCTACTTTTTCAATTTCCAGAGCACCTTCTCATAGTAGACCTCATTGCAGATCTTCAAATAATCCGCACAATTTCAGCTTGAATTTACTTATTTACTAAAAAAAAAGAAAAAAGAAAAAAAAAACTAGTCACATATGGAAAAAGTCGCAGTTGCCAACATCGATTCACGTGTTTGGCTGTTCAAGGTGACAGCCTGACGGCAATGTTTCCAAATTAACAACGATAAAGGATTTTTTTCGATCAGCAAAACTTCCACTCTGAAATATTATGATTGCATTAGGATGCACTGAAACCAATACACGAGAAGACTACTGCGCTTACTTGTTGGAAGAGTTAAACATGATTATGGAGTAGTGTAGGTATACTTACAGCAAACGCTTTGTTCCAATGAGGAGCATTTGCTTTGCCACATGTTTCCACTGAATTCTCAATAGCAGGATGGATAGCTTATGCGAAAAGATAGGGAAGCCCTCCTCCTTAGAAGACTTTAGTAGCTTCCTTCTCCAATCACCATTACCTCGCCAGCCTGAAGCTTGAACCGACCAAAAATGTGAGGGGGGGAGGGGTTCGAGGTGATGAGGTCCTGAAGGGGCATAGGTAGTAAGGGGAAGTATAAAAACAGTATGCCAACTGAATAACTCCTTTCTTTCAACGTATAAGCATATGAATCATGTTCGTTCGATTTGTCAGGAAGTCTTGTCACGCTTCTTTGCATATTACGCGCGTTGCCTGAATTCTTGAAAAGGTTTTCTAATGGCATTGTCACCATTAAGATAGGCCAAAGGAAAGAGTGAAAAAAAAGGATATAGAAAAAAACAAACAACGAAACGTAAAGAAGCGTGACATGAGGTAATAGCCGTTACAAAAGCATTTTAATAGGTGATAAGTATGAAAGAATTGAAATTTATTTTTTCAACAATTAAAAAAAAAGTAAACTGTATGAAACGATGATTTTTACATATTTTTACATATATTTACATATTTACTAAGGTCAACATATTTTTACAGGTTGAAGAAAATGTACGATGCATTCAACTTCTTATACCGTTGGCTAGTGCACATGCAGCATGTAATTTATCGACTTGTATTTTACTTCCTATATCGTGGATTATTTTCGATGAAAAAAAACCCGTACCGAATACTTATTTCGATTTCATTCCCCTCTACTATTTACTTCTACCAATTGTCTTCTTCGGAGCAATTCGCAAGTAAACACTTCTCATTGGTTATATAAAATATTAGGCGACTCCAGAGTTGTAATCCTCTGTTGTTGTTGCTTTTTTTTTCATTTTTTAAAGCAGTCGGTCATGCAAAGCTCGCATGTAACTAGTTGTTTGTGGAATTCTTAAGGCCTAACATCCAAATTATTGTTACAAGTGTAAAAATGTACTAGCATATATGCGACAATTTGTGCTTAATTTTTGGTTCATATACCCAAACAACTCCATAAGTTATTAATAGATAACAAAGATATCAATTAACATTTTCATATTTTAATTAACTCGACCACCTATGCAGGTCATATACAAATACGTGCGATTGTTTTTCTCTAAGATTTAAGAAAAAAATCTTAAAAAATCTTTTCAAAAAGCATTTACAGACCTATTATTTCAAAATCTTGCACTTATATCTTGCACCTATTGGAAATAATCCTATAGTGTATAGTTGTTGAAAAAAAATAATTTTTTTTTTTAGTTCTGAATTCAGTGATTCCCCAGCTGCAACTACTAAACAAGTAGACAGATAGATAGACATAAACATATTCATGTGCAAAAACATGATAAAAAAATGCTGAAATAAAATGATTATTTACTATCTTTCAAATGGGAATATTATTTTATAGTTTATCTCAACGATATAATATTTTTTCAGGCGAACAAAAGTGAAGCAAACAAAAGCACGCCTCAATGAAACATCGGCAAAACGCAATCATTTTGAAATTCTTGGGCAAATATTTGAAAACGCTCGAAATACTAACGAAAATAATAAACATATAAACGAAAATAATAAACGTATATTCACATATCCAATGAAGAGATGAAGATTTATATATGATGGTATATTCAGCATTAAAGCATTTTTATGATCAACTTAAAACTTATATGAATGTTATCATACTTATGTTTTTCATATCATTCGCATTAATATTCCATCTCATAGCGAGTGAAAACGATATTCAAATATGGAAAAATTTTATCGGCTTAAATCGATTACATGTTCTTTGATTTTTTAATGATCTGTAATCAGCGATTATTCAGGTTTTCCAAAAATTTTTTTAAAAACCTGAATATTTGAGGCTGCTGTAAATACTAATCAGTTGCAGTTGTGTTTCGAAGGTTTAATCGATGCGTTTTGTTTTATTCGTTGTCGTCTGATAACGCTTATTTATGAAGTAAAATATTTTGTATTTATATATATATATATATATATATATATCCCTTTTTTCAAACAATAGAAAAATTTTTCGACGCAGGAAAATATTTGCTTGCAGACTTCAGTTACGAAAGTTCGCCCGGATAATAAAAGCTAAAATGAAGCAAAAAAAAAGAAGTGAATGAGTCATCATCGATGGCAATTCCCGAAAATAAAGCATGCAATAAAGCACTCGAATTAGTCTCCAAAGTCAAATGTTCCACATCAATTCTGCATGCCTATAATGATTCACATCTGCATTATTTTTTGCAACTATTTTGAAATTCTACAGTTAGCTTTTTTTCTCGTTAAAAAAATTCTCTAAATTGTTTTTACGATTTTTCTATCATCAATAAATATTACTAAACTATATGTGATTTAGAAAATTACCAAAAAAAATCATTGTTCTTGAAAATACATATCTATTTTTCTTTACATATAATTTTGTCGAAAAATTTCACTTTGGAATATTTGTGCTGAAAAAATTTCCTATTCTTTCTCCAAGGCATCATCATTCTCTCGTGTCATCGTTTTCGGTCATTGAAGCCTTAAAAAATTGCTTTAATTTGCTTGTTAATACTACCGCATAATGGCAATCTCTAAACGAATCGATCAAACTAACCAGACAAAACAAGATGGCGCCTCTTCAAAGTTTTTTTCATATTTTTTTCAGTTATTCCATACTTCAAAAATAGCATCCTATAAAGATTTCTTTTTATGGGATTCCGCGGTTTATTTAAAATATTTCACTAATTAAGTCAGTTATTGAAATATATTTATTATTGCAATGGTTTATTTAGTCGAAGTTGATTTATAGGATTTGATTATGGAAAGCATTATAACAACTTATTCATGTCGCAGTTCGCTATATAAGGTGGCTATCATAGATTTGATCACAACGCGATTTTAACTTAAATTTTTATGTTATCATCACTAATCTTTGACAATTACGATCTTTTATATATTTATTTAAAAATTACAGGCATCGGTACGGTACCAAAAATTACAGGTAAAATTACAACCCTGAGAATAGTCACCTATGAGCGATCAATTCGTTTTGCTAAAAATTAGCGAGAAAATACCAATTAGCTCTCAGCGCTTAAATGTTTCTTTTACGATGTTTATTTGTGAACAATGTTTAATATTTAATTTAATATTTCTGTATAATTTGTTTAATATTCACATCGTCATAACGCTTAGAAATATTCTAATTTTCCAATTCTTTCAAAGAAAAAAAAATCGAACTAATTTTTTATTTTCAATAAAAAAAAGAAAAATAAAACCAATTTTTCATTCTTATAAAATTACATTTTCAAAACAAATTCAAATTATTCTTTATTGAATACATAATAATGATAACGATTAATATAGTTGAAATGAAACTCCTCCCTATATGGCAATAAAATATTGCAATATTACATTTAGGACATAACAAATGAGTGAAACGAAAAGAATTTTTGCGATTTGGTTGACGTCTCCAATATGGCTCATAAAACGTCTCAAAATTGTTGCCACAAAACTTTATGACCCTCATCGGTATCGTAATCGTAAACACACATCGAGGTCGTTACGCTTTTTCATTCTGTTAAGCAATTGCTCAAGAGCATTTAATTCTTTCAAGAAAATCCAACTCGATTCGTTATATTTTGCATAAATTTTTCTTTTTTCAACTTTTTCGAATTAAGCAATTGCCTAATGAAACTAAAGATGTTCATCCGAATGCTACTGAAAGAAATGCAAAAAAAAAATCAAATGGAAAAATGATAAATATGAGAATAGCGATTAAAGAAAGAAGTTGAATTACTAGGCAATGATGAGATAAAATAATACATAATATGCAAATTTTTTCTTGTAATGTGTATTTTGCATAAAATTAGCTCATGAAGTAAAGCTTTATCGAAAGGCAACAATTGGAAAAGCATTCACGATGAGATGAAGACAAGAAAGGGTTGATAGTTGTCATTGAAAAAAAAAAGAAAGAAGAAACGTATGAGATGCAACAGATATGAGAAGACACAACAGATATATAAGAACCTCTTGTAGAGTTTTATAGAATGAAGACAACGATATTATGCGATGGCATTTCGATCATGATATGTGATCAATCGAATAACATCATCTAGCTGCCTCAAAAACACTTTTGCTCTATAAACAATCAAAGAAAACAATTTAAATCAAGGTTGTTTTTTTTTTCTGAATTGCAACTGATAAAAATCATAAATGTAAATTCATAAATAAATAATTAGTGATGGCTATATCTGAAGAGCGTTTCTTCATTTAAAATTGAAATTTGTATTACAATTATGCAAAAATTTGCATAAATTGTATATTTAAAATATACTTGCCATTTATATATGCACATAAATTTGAATATATGACAGGATAATGGGCGAATAGGAATTCAAGGAACATATAAATGTGAATGGCACAAGACAGTAGGCAAGAAAAAGTAGGAACTCATTAGGAAAGGAAAAGATGAGCTGAAAGGTATTCAAGCTTTCTAATCTCACTAAATCCCTCTCATTATTTACCAATATTATTTATCACTAAAACTCACCTTTTTTATTATTATCAAAATTTCATCACTCGGAGTTTGTAAGAGTGATTATATTTAATCGAAGAAAATGAAATATATCTAAAAAGGATTAAGGTGGGCGTAAAAAAGAGATTCTAGTTATGTCTTTAAATCTTAAATTTTCCTTAGAGTTAATTTATTCTATTTTTATTTATAAACTCTTTGCTATTTATTTCAATATAATTTCAAACATACAGCTTAATTTTTTTATAGAGTTCATATTTCAAACACTAATTTTTTTATTAGAGTTTATAGAATTTTGCGTTCATTAGGTTGACTAATTTTTACTTTATTTTCGACAGGGTAGCCTTGCTTTACATTCAGAAATCACCTTAACATATTTGGGAGGTTTTTCTTTGCAATTTTTGATTATCTTCTCTTTTTTTTTTTTAAATTAGGAGAACACATTTTCACTTTTTGCCTTGCATTCTAATCGATGCTCTTACGGCTGTATCATTGATAGCCATCCAATACAGAACGAGCATTCGGTGAGCATAGATGAATATTGAAGGTGGAAGAAGGCGTGCCTATCGTTGTGACCGTATGCGAGTTTATAGGGGAGGGGTATGGATGAAACAATCCATGATGTGCATCGGTGGGTCGGTGGGTTGATGTGCCTCAATCGGCCCCCTTTTGAGCTTGCCTCAGCCGAATGTCCAATGCGTTTGTGTGTCCGCTTCGGTGAATGGCTTTAATTGCTGCGCTGTTGTTTCTTGTGTGTGCGTATGTGTGTGTGTGTGTGTGTGTGTGTTGTGTGTGTGTGTGTGTGTGTGTGTGTGTGTGTTTTCTAGAGGCGTGCTGTTTGCAAACGTTTATGCAGCTTTGCTCACCTCGTCACAGCGAATTTCTTAGCACCTTCACATTGCTGATCCCATTTTGTTGTTACCAATTTCCGCTTACCTTAATTCTACTAATTTTTCTTTTTTTTTTTGTAAAAATCTTCCTCCACACCTTAATTTTATTAATTTTCAAAAAATCTTTCCTCACTTTCAATTTACAAAGTATGATAAAATATTACATTTTTAATTGTGATCAATTCTCGAACGCATAAAGTAAAATTATGAGTTTTAATATAAACTACTTTTTTATTTTACAAAAACGATGGCGCTTTTTTAAAAGAATTTCTAGAAAATTTTTTTTGCGCATTTATTTTGTTTTATAAAATCGGATACGTATTATATTCCAGTGCTCTAATCATCTCGTTATTAATAATCCGATTACTCGAATGTTTTCCAGAAAAAAAAATCGTATAATATTTCGATAAATTTTATCGGAGATATAAAGTATGCTAATGTGGTAATCATAGTAAATAAGAAAATCGTATTGATCTTATTGATATGCTCCTTTTTAATATGATCTTAAAATTGTTTTTCACACATGCGAATTAATTTCACTAAATTGTGGAATTCGTAAGTGCAAAAAAATTTTTTTTTCATTTTTATGATTTTTTTAAAATTCTTTCGATAAAACTTTCTAATTATTTAAGCAATCAGTTGATATTGAAAGTATAAACCAAAAAAAAGTTGGGTCCGAAATTTTTAATCTTTTTTCCTTATTTCCAATTAGCACCTTTACATTAAAGACGATCATTTTTTAGTGCGAACTTAGCTAACAATTAATTTTTTCTTGTTGAAAATACTTGCAATATTATTCTTAGAAATTAAAGCATCTAAAGTAATCGGTACTTTTCAAAGTAAAAAATATAGGAATGCTCAAGTTGCGTATAAATAGGCACTATCGCCTCCTCCCCGCTCGCTCTCTTTTTTTATTGTTACCATCATAATACTAGGAAATTTCGAATTTCTTAAGAAATGATTCGAAATTAAAGTGTTTTGAATAAATGAACCCGAAATTTTAGGAGTGACAGGCTGGGAATAGAAATTATAAAAAAAAATTTATCAAACCTGGAAATTTCCGAAAAAGTTTGAATTGCTGGAAAGCATGAAATTTTGACATCTTTTCTAAACATACAATTTTAGCCGCTAAAAATTTGTATGAAAGAAGTAACAAACATCAGGTTGCTAATTCATTTTCTTAGTAGTGCAGAAAACCTCTAGCTTTCTTCGAGAGGAATACGCTGTTTTTAAAGATAAATAAAGGTGTGAATCTTTTTACTGAAGAAAAAAAAGCCGAAAAATCTACGAAAAATTCCAGAAAAAAAAATTTTTTTTCCCTGATTTATCTAAGAGGGAAAAAGCGGACGGATCTTATCCCATATGGAGGATGCATTAATATCGTTGAGACGAATCATATCTATTCGTTTTGATTGATTGTGCATTACGATTGGTGGAATAGACTTTAGTGCAAATATGCCAAAAACATATCCATACTTAAGCTCATTGAACATTGCTTTACGCAATATGAGTATATCTTTTATTGCCTCTTTAATGATTCTTTTAATGCGCCATTTTGTCCTTTTTATATCCTATGACTACTAACAATGTTTGATATGGCTGGTTATATATATATATATATATATATATATATATATATATATATATATATATATATATATATAACCAAACGACATCATTCCGTTAGGTTTATCTCTTTATTCTCTATGTTTCTTTCGTTTCCGGTGCTAATGCATTTATTGAAAATTAATAGTCATTGTTTTCTTAACATAACCCCACAAACCTAGCACTGATTGGTTGCAATGAAAGTACAGCTGTATTACCTAAAGATAATCCCTTATCTGGTAATGAAAAAAAGTTTATGTTAAAAAATGTTTGAAATGATTGCAAAGAGTGGAACCTCGTAACTAATTCATTGCTATCATTATGCAAATGAAGAAGATCCTCTTAGCCTTTCAAACTTCCCTCATATTCCTCTATTTCTGCGAATAATTATAGCATGGAGAGAGGTTGTTTTTACCTGTTCATTAGGTTGCTTTTACCTGTTCATTAGGTTGTTTTTACCTGCTCATTAGGTTGTTTTTACCTGTTCATTATTGGTGTATATGAATGATGTTAGTTTGTTGGTCATATGTAGTGCATGTTGTGTCGTTGTTGGTGATGTCCATAAATCACGGCAATACCGCGCCATTGAACGCTCTCTTCTATCGATTCAGACATCGTTTCGGCTGTGACGCTTTTATGGGAAGTTCCACTCGACTATTCTTTTCTCCTCAGATATTGTTTTCATTTATCGTATTTTCTATCGTCTTATTTTTTTTTTATTTTTTGCTCTCTGAATCTAAATTTTTCTTCCAGTTTTTATGAAAATTTATTAATTTCATTTTTCAGGTTAAATATCTCGATTTTTCTCTTACAATTTATTATTTCTGAAATATTTTAAAAGAAACTTTGATAGTTTAATTTGTTTCCAATCATAGATTTTTATGCCTATTTAACTCTCTTTAAAGCGCTCTTTATACAAGTTTAATGATCTTCACAACATTAAATTTCGGTTGCGAAGATAACGCAAAGAAATCTCAATGTTCGCTCATTCTAAAAGAATAAGACAGTTGATCCAATACCCAAATGTCGAATGTTCATTCGCGCTACGCTATAATCGCGAATAACTTCAAGGCGTTCAGTGTATAGATAGGATGTTCCCATTTCTTGAATAATTTCATATTAAAGCTTATGCAGTATAATTTTATTGTTTGATTTTATCTTTGTAATAAGATCAACGTTCACTTGTCGAGATAACAGTGAAAATATAATTTTGAAATATTTATTTCCTAATAGAAATTCGCTCTTTTTTATGAATCAATAAATCTTTTTTGTGCATAATTGATGTGATATTTTTCGAAATAATGTCATCCGAAATGCAAAGCGAATATCTAATAGCTGCACTAATTTTAGGGAAATTCGCGAAGAAATAGAAAGGGACTAAGCAAAATTGCTAAATTTTAAAAGAGGAGTGGGACGAAAAAAACTTGCCCGAATTCCAAAATAAAATTCAAAAAAAAACTTTTTAGAACTCAAAAATTTTGAAGACCACATCCTATATTCATCTATATCGACTAACATTATTAGTTACAAAGTTGAAAATAGGTTTTTATGTGGACATAAATATATTTATATTCCGATTGTTTTTTTAGCCTCCTTCTTACTGAGATTCCTCATATTGGACTGGATCCCATAATGTTGAATTACTTCAGAATTACTGAGATGGGACGCCTAACCCCTCCCTTTATCCACCCATTCTTTCTATATCACCTGCTCGCTAAGACTGGGCAATTTTCTCTCCCCCGTCTTCCTTACTGAAGTCCTCTTTATCTTAATTATAAAGATGTATCTCCTGGTTGCTATAATAAAATACCAAAAAAAAATTCTCAATATCTATTCCCTGAAACACAGGTTTTACAAATTCGTTATAGTTCAACTGCATTTTATAGTGAACGTGCATTTGTATGACTCATTAGTTCATCAATTATTTCCAAAAAAAGGGAGAGAGGGGGGGGGGGGGG
>QEWY01001694.1:19464-33833 GCA_006503575.1 Baylisascaris schroederi | reverse complement strand
GGGGGTGCGGAATGTTTTTGACGAACACTAAAAATTCTAAATAAAATACGCGGTCTGTGCTTTTATTGAGTGATGCTTTATATCAATGTTTCATAGCCGCTTTATTAATATTCCCGGTATAAATTATGATTACTATATAGGAATGATGAGATTTGCAGTTGAGTGAAACGTAAAGATGGGAGGTGCTGTAATTGAAAATGTTAGCAATCGTAAGCTATTCGCTATACTCGCCTCTCTTCTTATTACGCTCATCGTTTTCTTCTTACTCGGAGCAATATACTGTAGGTTATTCATAATTTTTTCAATGATTTTATTTATGAATTATTCAAATTAAACGAATATTTTGAATTTTTTTTTTTTTTGCATAATTATTGCAATGCTGCAATTGCATAATTGCAGAAATCTTGATAAATACTATTTTCTGCAGTGTTTATTGTTCCTCTTATGTTTATTTTACATCCGACGAAGACAAATAGATCCGACAAATAGTATAAAATCATCGCCTTATCATTATTTATTTTTAATCAATTTTTGAAAAGTTTTTCAACTTGAAAAATACTTGGATAGTACTTCCTATATGCATTTTCATGATAATTTTATTGTTGTTTACTCTTTAGTAGATGTAAACGTTGCAAAAAATAAAAAAACTTAAGAGATTTCATAGAATATTTCTATACTTTTTCAATGATATCTTCATACATATATATTTTCACTAAGGTATGTTGATACATTTAGTTCATAGTAAGCTATAGTTGATCCAATGCTTTATGATATATTAGCTCAGAAAATTTTCCATTCTTTTTTGCCCCAAAATGTTTCTGCATTGCTGTTTTTCAACGGATTGCGATCCTTTAAATAGTTTTCAGGTTGAAATTAGTTTGTTTTCAGTGTATCTTTTATTTTTATGCATCAGACTTCTAGTTAGATTCATACTGTAGTAGGTAAAAAAATGGTCTATATAATTGTGATTTTATTTCAATGAATTTTTCTCATTTTCTCAGGCAAAATGCGAAAAAATCCAACTCAGTATTGAACATTCACGCCTATACAAACATGCACAATAATAAAACGTTCACACTTGAACAAACATATTCACTGTGGATTTTTTTCAACGACAATTTTTCTTGCTACCGTAATTTTACCGTAATTTCTTCCGCTAATTCCACCATAGTTTTCTCTATGTTTATGACAATTCTACCTTGATTTTTTTCGTCATATTTCTATCTTCATTTCTTTTTTTTTAAATGAAATTCCATTCATCTCGAGATGGGTAATCATTTGTTTGTTTATTTCAGCGCCTCAACCGTCTTCATCTATGGAGTTTATAATGATCAAATGTAAAGATGATGAAGGAGGACGTAATCCAAAGAATTGGTTCTATATAAGACCACCTGTGAGTTCATATTTAAGTACTTTTAAGTTTTTTGATAAATTAGTTTCAATTTATAAATGAGTGAATAATTGAATTTTCATGAATGATTAATTCCACATTTAGTAATAGTGACTTCTTTCTATCACAAAAAGGGGGTGGGTGATGCAAAAGGGTGTGGTGAGAGAGTTTTGGATGTGTAATGTCTTATTACTACTGTTTCAAAAACACAGCATTCGCTTTTAATACATGGCAATGCGACAGGAAAGAGCTAGGATCTCAAAAAGAAACACTGATTGTCATGTTTGAATCTCTGCAGAGAAGGGAGTAAACTCTAGGGCTTCACTTTTATTCCACGTTCGTTCGCCAAAACGCACAACCATTTTATAAGTATAACTTGTTGCTGTTTTCATGCTAATAGCAACTTTTAATGTTCAACCTCAACACTTAAATCCAACACGGTGGATGTAACGAGTTGAAATTTTGACTATCTTCTATACGATTCGATAAATCTTTAATTTCACCTTTGAATTTTACAAGTTGAAACGATGAAACCTGAAAAAAAAAAATTAAAGGCTTATCGTTGAGGTAGAATATATTCCATCGATTGAACAATAGACGATACCATATTGCTATGTGTTATCTTTAAATATATCTATGTGTTACCTATAAATTTACCTATTTGTTACCTGTAAATATACCTATATTCATGTATCGAATTTAATGAAGTGAATATTTTGCAGCATTGTAATTTGATAAGTGATCTCGAGCATTTTACACCTCGATTCAGCGATATGCGTGATATCGTATTCGTCGCGCAAATGCCCCATCAACGTGACGGAGTCAATCTTGAATATTCGGCTTGGTTTCAATTCCTTCTTGGACTTCTCGAAGTCGATATTGAATACAACTCACAATTTGACCTTGGTAATGTCACAATTTGATCATATACAGTGTTTCAAATCGTTCCTCAATTTTTACAACTTCGGCTTACAACTTGAATTCTTTTTTTTGCAACTTTAAAAAAAGTTTTACAACTTTGTAATTTGAAGTCCTCCAAGAATCAAAGAATAAAAGTATTTGGCAAATCGCTGCTACTAAAAGATTCTTTCTATAATTAGTAGCAAACATTAGTCTTCGAATAGTTCTAGTTAAAGGACCTGAATAAATTTTGAAAGAGAACGATTGTAAATTATTTCCTTTATTTTGTATATTAATTTTTATTCTTTTCACCTTGATATCATTGTTTAGACACTTCCTTTTTTCTTTAAGTAAACATTCAATGTAAACATAAATTTCAACTACAAACGCGCAGCGCACAATTCTTAGAACGCAAACTCTGGATATTTGAAGATGGCTAAACTGCAGATGATAATTGCTTAATTTTCCAGTGATCCTCTTTTCTGCAGGAATTGCCAATTGGAGAATTTTTACGGTGTTTGAAAATAAGATGAAAAATTTTTGGCATTGTTCCAAATAGTTTTCAAATGCTAATTCTACACTATAATTTAAATATACGTCTATTTTCAAGCTGAAAGTGCGCTAATACAACTTGAAATTCGTCTTGGTTACCGAACTCGTTCTGATGCACCAAATGAGTGGCATGAATTGATATCGACCAATACGACACGTGTTCTTGAATGCTCTCCACCACAGACGGTAACTTAACGCCGCCCTTTAATGATCTAAATATTCACTTAGAATTATTAATCGATAATTCCGTATCACATACAGCTTAGTGATTGGTATCGCTTAAATTTGATTATGGCAGAGTTCTTGAAAAGCGGCAAAGTTACGGTAGAGATCTGCTAATGAGTACGGTAAAGCATGCAATGAACTGGTAGTCAGTACTTGCAGCCCATTCATAATGGAACCTGTTGTTTTCTCCTCTTTAGTTAGACTTGCTGGATCGCCCCGAGGCAACTATAGCCGATTTCATTCAACTAACAGTCAAGTATTACGCATTTGTTACTACTATCGACACCATTAATGTTCACACTCTTTAGTAGGCTTTATTTTACTGTTTTACTTATTGTTAAGAGGTTTTATTTACCGTGAACTTATACCTACTGGTTTTATCTACACCTACAAGCTTATGTCTACGTGATTAACCTACAGGCTTAACAGGTTTTAATAATATTCTTTAATATTAGAAGTTACCTTTGTTAGTGAAATGTATGCACATTAAAAGTGACGTACTCCGTTTATAGAAGGCTGAAGGTCATATGTACGACTGTGCGGCAATGGATCTATTCGAGCTTGGCTCTAATCCATATCCATTCTATCTAATCAACTTACGTTTACCAGTTGATCAGGATGCTTGTCGTCGTGATCCAAAAGGTCCAAATTGCGCTATCGGACGAATTAGTGACCTTCGAGTTATCGTATGTACTTTACAAATTTACTCAATAATCTTTTATGTGTTTAAGAGAGATATTATAAATTTGATGAATTAAATTTCAATCTTAGATTTACATAACTGTCTTCAATGAAACGGAGAAAATCCCCATGTGCTGCTATTTAAAAAAAAAAAAATCATTTTATCATTAGCCTATTTTGATTAGGTAAGGAGAATGGTCATTGGAAATGACCACATGGCCATCGTTTATGGCTATGGCTCGTATTTGACTCGAATTTATAAATTTTAGGTGAATAGTATTTTCAACAAAGAAAATTCTGAAAAAAAATCCGTTAAAATTTGTTTTTCTTTTTTTCAGGCGATTCATCAAAATGGTGGATTTACGGCTATTTGGCTATGGATGAAAACAATAGTTGCACCATTTGTAATTGCCGCTGTTATGTGGTATTGGAATAGAATCGTTGCGCTTAATCGCTATCCATATTTATTAGAAAAAGCTATTTTTGCGTTAGGATTAAGTCTTGCGATATTAGATTGTAAGTTCTCTTTTTTCTTCTCTGAAAAAAAATCCCATAGTTATTTTATTTTTTTTTCTGTGAACTTTTTCTTTTCCTCGTAGTGAAATTGTTGTAAATATTTCGAAATCTATTATAATTTTTCTTCGCATAATAGAATTTATTAACTGGTTTTCGGTAAAATATATTATTTATTACAATTATTACTATTACTACAGTTTTGTTATTGTTGGTGTTATTGCTACTATAATATCATTCTTACTAACAGTTTGTTTTTTATTATTAAGGTATTTCCATCAGTAATGAACAATCGCGGTTCTTAACATTCATATGCAAATGTTTAGGGTTTAATTAGTGCTTCAAAATTAAGAAATATGTCGTGCTATATTGTACAACAATAATTTTTATCCATTGCTTTCAAGTTTTCTTCAAAAATTCCGGTTCCATCGGCGATGCCATATTGTAACCGTTCGCTTTAATTAGGCGCAGGTATTATATTATGCCGGGTACTTTGTAATATATCACGTTGCGCTGCATTCTAATCTAAGTTTACTGTATTTTACCGTTTGTTGTACTGTATTGCACCAGGTATTTTATTCTATATCACGTTACACAGTATTCTATTCCTAGTGTATGAAAATTACCATTTTCAGTCCCTTTGGAATGGGTATCACTATGGTTTCGTGCACCATTTATGTTATTAGTTAGTGATATTCGTCAGGGGTTATTTTATGCAGTTTTATTCAGTTTTTGGTTAATTTTTGCTGGTGAACATCTTATCGATGATACATCAAGGAATAATTTGGTAACGTTTATTTTATCCATTAATAATAATTGGAAATATATTATCGTAGTTGTTTAAAAATTTGCATATCAATTATTTTATCGGTAAGATTTACGGCTTTTTCCTTTGATTTCAAAAGAGTATATTTGAATGGAACCAATATCGTTGCCAAGATCGAATTTTTCACTCATTTTTAAGTCCATTGCTATGTATGTTGATTCATGATGTGATTTCTGCACAATTAAAGGAAGCACCTTATATCCCTATAGGTGGAAGGGGTAATCGTGATCGGGTTTAGATTAGTGGATCACATATGAGCTGAAATCTTTTTTCGACCCATCCCATTCATGTCTACGCAAAAACAGGTGATATGACGTAAATTATAACAGGTAACATATTAGAACTTAAATAATTTATCGCAGTAACGATTATATAAGAGATTAGTCGATGCATTTGTATTACTTTTGAGATCGTTCAACGATCAAATAATTGAAAAGAATATAAATCATTGCTATTACAAATTTATTACTCAATATAATTTTCAGGTTATTATAAAATCAATTTTTATCAAATAATAAAATCAATTATTTTAATATTTTATCGATTTGAATTTCGCAATTTTTAGGCTTCATATTGGCGAAATTTAACTGCAGTACTTATGGCGTCAACTTGTCTATTGGTGTATGATATTGCCGAACGAGGTATGCAATTGAGTAATCCTTTCTTTAGTATATGGGCATCCGAGAGTGGATCAAGACTTGCTGTAAGTTGATTATAGCGTTGATTTTCAATCTTTTATTTTTGTTCCATGAAGTGTGACATCACACTTCAACATTTCTGAGGGGAATCTCACTCTGACTATAAAAAAAATATACTCCTTTTTTTCTCAAACTTACATGAAATTAAACATTGTTTTATACTACGACAGGCAAATAGGAATGAAGTGAGTACTGTAATCGATTATACTGTATAATCGATGATCATTGAGGTTCTTTTAAGTTGGAGTTGGGAAAGAAGAGTAGGAGTAAATAAATTTTTCTTCTCTTAAAAATCATATGATAAGAAATGGCTAGCACATTGTGCTAATTTATGAAGGTGTTCTTTAGCAACCAAAAAAAAAACGTTTTTGTTGCATGACCTATAAAAAAGTGAACAATGGAACTGTTGATTTGAACTTATTATTGCCGTAATTATGGAATTTTTATCCCCTCCCTATCTTCGTTGCCGTAAAGAAATATGCTCCTGTATCCTTCGTTATATTTAGAACCTTTTGATAAGATATAACTAGAATACAAGACCCCTCTAATACCAAATTATGAATATAAGGGAATATATAGTTTTTTTTTTCTGAATCTGATTCTATTATACCTCTGATATGTTAACTTTAGAATGTTTACATTTCTTCATCAAAACTTCCCATTTTCCTTTCTTTTAATCGCCTCTTTAAAAAAAGAAGGTGGCAAAATCCATATTTCTGTGACAATAAACAGAAATTAGAGAGTACTTCTAGAGTTTTGCAATCACAGCATTATTATTTTTACATAAAATAATTTAATTTCAGTATACAGTTGTGTATATCGCTTCCGTATGTGTAATTTTTTATTTTTGTTTTCTCGCATATAAGGTATGGAAAGTATGGTCGACTATAAAAACGAAACGATCCGCTCAACTCTATCGTACCAATGAACATCGTCGTCTAAAGGTTTTCTAGAAAATATTAAATTCTATATGGGTGTTTATTTATAAACAATAAAAAGTATAACTTATATAAGTTTCATAGTGATTGAATGTTTCAAAGTTAATGTTTTTTGAAAGTATGTTCGAAGTACCAATTTCACGGTTGTTTTTGTACGGTATTAGATTAGAAGAATTGGATATTTATAGACTATAATAGCCAGCTTAAATTCTTTATTTCTTTTTTTTTTTGAAAGTTATTACGCTTATCCTAAATAGTATTATAAGCATACACGGGTTTTTTAAAGAAGACATTTTTCAACGCTTTCTCAGAAGTTATAGATCTTATGCATATTTTACAACGGTACTTCGTGACGAGAAGGATGAAGAGTGATGGAAGGGAAGAGAAGCGAAAAGACAAACAACGTACTCCCCCCTCCTCCTCCCGCTCACCCCCACCCCACCCCATTGACAAAACTTTTAGAAGCGTGCGCTCTTTCTATTTTCATCAGTTGTGGTACTAGGTTATAAAGTGAAGAAATAATTCATTATCGAGTTTTACAGTAATATAATCTATTGTTTCTTTCAACAATTTACAGATTTACGAATTCCGAATATAGTGAAAATGAAATGAAGATATGCACTATGCGGTGCTGCATTTTTAAAATATTATGAATTCTTCGTCATTTTGGTTTCTTAAGGTTGGGAAGGGGGGGGGGGAGGAAGGGAGGGGGGAAGGGGCTCAAGGGCCTCGATGTTCATCAACAAATGTCTCGTTTCAGGTGGAAGCAGTAATATATCGTTTTAAATTCCTTATGTTCTTCACATTGGTATGCGCTGCGTTTACGATAATCTCCTATATTATGAAACAAGTAAACTTCCTTTTAATTCTTTTTTTCTTCTTCTCTAGTTTTATCGTTATTGTTTCAACTTAATAATTTGAAGTTATAATACTTATGTGAAAAAAATAGAGATGAATAAATTTTATATGGTTTACCATACTGGAATTAGGAGAGGATATTTTTGAATTTTTTCAAAGAAAACAACCAATAGTAGTTATTTTTCAATCATAAATTTTTTAATACTGTTGAAAACATTTTTTTAAGGTGAACAGGCTACTGATGTTGATTGATACATATAAAAGAAAAGAGCTACATTAGGAAATTTATTTAAATTCATCGATTATTATTTGAATACTATAATTTAAATAAGTAAATAATTAAATATACTAAATTGAATTTATTGTTGTTGTTTTGTTGTTTTTTTTCAGTATGGAGAGGGACAAATCCATAGCGATACACCAACGGAAAGTATTCTAGTGCATTCAACATCAGCGTTTTTCACGGGAACTTTTGGAATGTGGAATATTTATGTGCTTTTACTCTTGGCGATGTATGCACCTTCACATAAACATTATGCTAATGCGAATGGTAATCAATTTCATACTTTCTTTCTCCATTTGAAGTGCACCGGAAGTATTTAAATATAGTTTCGGTAAGAAAGTGTATCATCTTTCTGATCTATTCAATAATGATATATGCGGGAACGTATGGTGGAAGAGAGGGTAGAAGGATATGATGTGCACCATTCTGATAAATTTGAAACTCTAAATTTTTCTTTTTTTTTTGAAATTACTGAATTTCATCAAATGGAATCATAAGTCGGTTTTTTATAATTGTGAAATTTTTTTAAAGCAACAACTATTAGAAGCATATAACGGCAGCAGCGGTGTGATTATGTTGCCAAAGTTCAGCATTCGAAAATCCTTCAATGAAAGAAAAATATCAGGTCTTTGGAGGATTATCCGAGATATCAATTAGGAATATATGCGATTTCGATTAGAGGTTTATACGATATCAATGGGAATGAAAATTTGCATAGAAATATAAAAGATTAAAGATTTTAATTAGCAATATTGATAATGAAAGGCTGAAATTTTTCTTTCATCATCAACGTGTGGCGCTGATGAAGGTATTGCTGCGTTTTTTCTACCTTTAAAGGTGGGACACAATAACAGCACGATTAACTTATATTTTTTGTTGCGGGGAATGGTACTTCGGTATGCGACTTTTTCGTGACAAGCCCTGTCTTCAAGACCAAAGTGTGCATGTTATAAGAAGGCAGTTAATGTTGGTCATTAGTCTGGACAATGGAAGCTTCTTGTTTATCTCTCACTTTTTAGTTATGGCCAGAGATGGTCACTTAATGAATCCAGAAAAGACAGCGGCTCTTCGAAATAATGCAATCATGCAAATAAATAAAATTAAAGCAGCTTCTAAGAGAACTTTTACTCAACTCTTAAATACCACTGATATCATCAGCAATATCAATGGTACTTTAAATTATTCGTAGTTAGATTATTGTACCGTTACTAGCTTCCCTAATGACCTCAGGTTAAGGGTCTTATTTGTTCCTTCACCAGATATTTTCTTTGTCAAACGTATGGAGTTTCCAGTGTTGACGGATGAAACAGAAGATCTAATGGATGGTACGGCAACCGAATCTGCAGCTTTAACTACATTTGTGAAACCGGCCACCGATTGAGTCGGAAAATGTTTTATTTTGATCGCTTAATGAGCCGAAATTCACTACTTATTGCATAAGTGGCAATTGTTGTTTGCTGCGAAAATCGTTTTGCCAAATTTTGCATCATTCATAGTTTGGCTTGCATTTATTTATTCTTTTATTATAGACATAATTTCTTCATGCAATAACATAAAGCGATCAAGTGGGTGATTTCAATACTTCAAAAACTTTTTTAATATAAAGTTTTGATCAAAAGGCTACTATTGATTTGTTCGGACATACTTGTGACCGATGTTTGAAAATTTTCTGCTTATTTCGGAAAAGAACTTGCATATGAGGTTTCCGGATTGAGTTGCTTCTGGATTCTTGAGGTAGCTACTGATCTGATGGCGAGGTATTTCGTAGATAATTTTTTAAATTGCATGTTAGCAGTTGTATTTATATCTCAAAATACGAATCTTGCATATTTCTTCAGTTTGTTAGGTTTTGCTGAATATTTTAGAATATTCAAAATTTGCCACCGTTTCGGCACTTTGCCAGCGCCAAGGACTGAAAATCGATTGAATTGTATATTTAAGTTGGAGAACACTCTGAACGACTATAAAATTTAAAAAAAAATAAAGAAAAACCAAAAACGGAGAGGAATTAATATATAAAGTGAATTACAAAAGAAGCAAACGGCAAAGAAATAACATGGAAAAGGTGGGAAATATTGATAAAAAGAAAGTGCGTAGATGGGTCTTACGTTGTTTATTACCTGTTCAACTTTTAATTTTTAAAATATAATACTTCGTCATAATTCAGCAAAATCCAGCAAAGTTTCTAGATACGGTGAAAATTTGAGTGAATAATATCTTCTTGTGGATGTCATGATATTTTCTTATGGAGGAAAGAATGTTTAAGACGAAAGGATGAGAGGCAATATTTTTAGCAATAGTTTAAGGCCGAAGCACAAATCATATCGAGTAAAAATTCAGATGCCGAAATGTTCCACTACTGTGTATAGTTCAAGATGTTTGAGAATACTTCAATGTGAACAGGCAGTGATGGGTGGTCTTTAGATTAAAATGGGTGCGGAGGAAGTCTTTCTACAAATAAAAATTGCTTATATTTGTAGGGGGGAGAGGGAAGGACTTTTAAAAACAATGAAAATAGATGAAATGAAAAATTGATAGGCGGAAATATTCCATATAAATTCACATCTCGTAATTCATTGATATATCCTATGCAGTAAATTGTTTCGCTTAATTAATTGTTTTTTATGCAAATAGTCATTCTTCCGCTTAGATAAATTTTTTATTTTTTATTTTTGTGGGGGGGGGGGGGGGGGGGGGGGAAGGGAGGAGGAAAGCATTGAGGAATATTTGAATCTATTTCAAATAATCAACTACCGAAAGTATTTTTTGGAAGGTTCAAGAGAAACGCTTGTAGAGGTGACAATAAAACGTCACCAAATTAAAGCTGACCGTTATATCCCTTTTTTCACCTATTTTATTCTTTTTATTTTTATCTGTTGCTTCTAGAATGTGCGTATTATCTTATTCCTCGTTTTATTTTTCAAATCATTCTTTGACATTCTGCGTAGATAATTTTCTCATTAGTCTTCCTCATATATTCAATATTTTAAAGGTCTTTAATCTCTCAAGTTGCACCTTTACTGGTGTAATTTGGTATAGCTAGAGAAGCTTTTGAGGTGTATGGTTTAATAACCTCTAGATTGTAGATAATTTGGTTATTTCTTTCTGATGTATTAGCGATACTAATATGTGAGTATTTCTTTCACATAGTTAGCTTTTATGTTAATGACTTTTGCTAAGTCAACGTAAAATATTTTACATGTGAATCTCTCATTGTTATATATGTTCTCGTATCAATGATTCTCCAATATATATATATGTGTTTTACGATACTGCGTCCCTTCCAGTCGTTAATAAACTTATCGCTATGCCCACTAATGATTTTTCTCCTTCTGAAGCAAATAAAAGCTTTTTCTTTTCATCGTCGCGATTAACAAACTGCTCGTATACTCAAATACTAGTTACTTTATTGGAAGGGAAAATATCCTTTAATTCAGGTTGCTCGAAACTACCTAAACAAGTCTAGTTAGCTTGAAACCACATAAACAAGAGCGTTGTTTCCGTGCCACCTTCACAAAGCCATCATCGGTCATCTGAATCGATTACGCATATCTGAAAACAGGATGCAATAGGAAAAAAAATTTAATGAAAAATTGAATTTATTTATCAGGATTTTGACACGTCATCGTTATTAATTTTCATACATCGTTATTAAACTCGAACACATTTCGTATGTAATATTTCGACATTTATGACTTCTTCCCATTGTCATATGGTCTATCTCGGAGTAGACAGCAATTTTGAAATAAACGTTCTTGAGTGAGGCAGTTTTTGTGCCAAATACGCTGCTCTATATTTTCTTACAATGAAAAATTATTGAAAATTCACTCAATCGGATGATAAAGACTCACCTGGTGTTATTGCTATCCCGTTTATATAGTCGACCGACCGGGCGCAACAATTAATACACTAAAAGTATTGCATTATTCTTTTAAAAATTAGTGCGTGATCGATTGAAGTCTTATGAGCGTATCGAAAACGCACTAACGATCAAACACAATCTGGCTTACTTTAAAAAAAAAGTGTGTTGTTCCAGTACGGTGTGTTGTTCACGTGTTCATTTGCATTGCTTATAATCGCCGCAAATCGTTTTCTTTTTCTTTTTCTTTTCATTTTTCCCTTAAAGATTTTTTATGACGTATTTAATTGCATTATCGATCATTTTTAAGGCAAAGAAATAAGATATAGTTTCTTGAAATGGGAATGCAAAATACGGATTGCAATTTTTTGCATGCAACTGCATACTTTCATATGCATTTTTGCAAATTGCAATGGCAAAAATACTCGTTGCAATTGCACTCTTTTTTTGCATATTGTTGGGATGGGAATTCTTAAGAAAATTTTCGGAGCGAAATGATTTCACTGAAAAAATTCATCTATAGCAATCAAACATTGCACTTAATATGCACTTTTGCAAATTTTGCATTTGCATAATTCGTTTCTGATGTTGCCTTTTTTCTACATAGATCACTTAATTTATTGGAAATTTATGAAATCTTCTCGTGTAATGATGAATGCAATTGCAAAAACGTTCCTAGCCTGCTAAGTGGATTGATACAATCGTGAAGGTGCTCACTTCCAAACGTTTATTATTTGTCGCAAAAGCGAGGCGCTTTCAAGCTACCCTCGCAATACTGACCTCATCGAGTAGCTCTTTTGATGTAATTATATAGGTTTTAAAGATACATCCTCAAGAAACTGCAGCATTTTCGAATATTAGAAGTATTTATAATCGTTGATAAAGATGGATCATTAGACCATCGTGGATCAAATGTTTACAGCCACCTCGAATTTCGATGTTCACGAAACGCTTCACCGGCAGATCGAATTCTCGCGGGGCTAGAAACGCTTAGAAGGCAACCGTCCTCGCAGGCATACCCAGTTTATTGCCCTTTGTGCCTTGTGAGTTGGTTGAGCCTCGAGCAACATCGTCGGCCCTTCAGAACAACAACATTTGATAGTTGTACGATGCCTCTGTTTTCAGTTTCATTCATATTCTATATCTTTATGATAGCAAGCATTTTATGTAAGATACGAATTGAATGGAATTAAATTGGATTTGTCTGAAAACGGCGGCAAACTTTTATCGATTCGATTAAGTTTTCAAGTTTTTTTTTTTCAGTTTTTCTTGTTTTTATCGCTTTCAATTCAGCATCTATCATTTTCGTTAGGTTTGAAATATTTGTTTTCTAGTGATTTCCTTTGTAACTGATAAATGATTCACAATCGAAGTGATAATTTAAGTGCTAAGTGATTTTTTATTCTAAATATTTTTTTATTCTTTCGTTCTTTTTTTTTGTTTTGCCTCGAGAGATCAACAAGTGATGGATTTCGTTGAGAATCTAAATCAAGAAGCAAGATGTTGACTTCGAGAAGTTCAAGCTTCAAGTTCAAGCTCAAGAGGAGGCTATGAGTATAAGTGTTCTCTTTGAACAACAAATTTTTTATGTGTATATTTAAAAAAAATCGAAATTGATATTTGCAATTGTAATTGATTAGTATTCCAGTTAAAAAAATTTCATTTGTGAAGGAAATTTTTTCGAAATGTCTGATTGGAACTAATCGTATGCTTTATAATATTTTCCGTTAAATACGAACGATTTCTAATTGTTCTACACGAAATCGAGTTTATTTTTGCAATTGTTTATATAGCCGAATCAAACCCGCCATCTATCTCGATGTTCAAACTCTTTCATCAGATAGAAGTGTTGAACGTACGATTTTTGATGACTTGTTACCTTTATTTAATTTGGAAATTGAAAATTTTCCCCGTTGAAAACTTTCCAATATCAAACTTTTAGAAAGAGAGGATGAATCAAGTATTTAATTGTGAGGGATATTAGATTGTGGAAAGTGTTTTAATGATTTTGAGTTGGAATCTCTCATTGAACAGCTATCCTACATTAATTAGATCTTAATAATTACGAATATTAGCTACCGGAAATTAACCTGTAGGTCGAAGTTATAGTTTTTTTACTGCATTAATTTCTATAGGTATTTGAGTTGTAGTTGATTCTACTACAACGAAGAACTCAATTTGTATGGGTAATAAAAAATAGATGATATTTCAAACAACGAATTGTAAATTTTATGTACAACTCCAAGAATTTCCAATTGTTACTATAGAATATCTTCGTTATGTATTACTGTAATACTTTAATTACGTTTGTTTATTATGATTATTGTTTTATGAAATCTAATTTTTTTAAAAATGGTTGAAATTTAGTGAAAAACATTTTTGCACTATTTTTTATAATAATGTTAGCAAAAATTTTTTTTTCCAAACCGATTTATTTCTCCTCTCCCTATTAAATTGCTCCTTTTCAATTTAAAGCTGCCTAAATACCCATATTATTAGAGGGAATTTAATTCTGCGCTTTCAATTTTTTAAGCGATATTATTTAAATCGTTTTTTTGAAATTATACTTTCATATACTGTTGTTTCCATTATTTCTTAAATTTCAAATTTTTAATCAATTTTAATTCTTTTTTTTCAATAATATCC
>QEWY01001694.1:0-15973 GCA_006503575.1 Baylisascaris schroederi | reverse complement strand
TTTGCAGACTAAATGGTAGTGGAAGAGGGTAATGCCGCGCAGGGTTAGGTCTTGAAAAAGGAGGAGGTGGAGCTTTTCCATCATACCGTTCAAAATATTGCGCCTATAATGTAAAGTAGTATATTTTTGGCCCAATAGTGGTTTAATTTTGATAAAATAGCTTCATAATATTTCTAAATACAGCATAATATAAGTTCGTTCGATAAAGGTTTCTTCAAATAGCCTAAAGCAATTGCTTCTTTATGGCGAATTGAGTAACGAAATTATGCTAAATATTGTATTAACCTAGTAAAGTATTGATATTATTTATTGCGTTTAAGTTGTTATTGTGGTTATAAATAATTTATTGTTAGAGTAATAAATTTATGAGAAAGTTACTTCATTTGCTTTATCCGATGAATTATTGCACAAAAATTTATTATTATATCACGTGAAAAAGAAATTTATTATTATGAAAAAATATTTCATTTATGAGATTCGTATCGAAACCTATTTCTTTGATGAGATTCCTCTCGATCAGTCCATTTAAATTTATCAATCGCATTTTCATTGACTCGGCAAATGGTAAAAATTAAATTTTTTTTGCAGTTTGAAATTTGAAATGCACCAAGTTTGTTGAGTAAATTCTTCGTAACGAGTGATAGATATTCATAAACAATATTTCACTCGAATTTTTTAAATAAATCATAATTGTTGATCGTTTATGAAGTAATAAACTGTTAAATAGATAATGTGTAATAAAAAAATTAAATGAAATATTGAACATTATAGATTCATTTGTCATTTTATTTTGTTTTTGTAGTTGTTGCGTTGAAAATTTTTAAATATTTATGATTTAAATACTGAATCACATATTGAAAATTGTAGTTGTGGAGGATGCACCTTTGTTTAAATAACGATAACACGTATAATTGTTTATAAAACTTTCTTCGCATTATGTATTTGTTAAATGATGTCGCGACATGGATACTATTGAAAAATGCAACACTTGTGCTGCCTTCCATCCTCTCCCTCTCTCTCCGCCCAACCCCCCCCCTCCCTAGTCTCTTCAAAGATGGTGGTAACCGGTTGATGATTTAGGCCAAGGGTCAAATTTCAGCTTTGATTATATTTGGACATTACGTTTAAAATTTAGAAACTTGTTCTCATCTTATGTTGCTTACTCTCGAGGGTACGCTTGTCGAAGATGAGCTTTTCGCATAGCGACAATTTCAGCAAGTTTTTAAACATCATATTCTCAATAAAATTTTCCCAGATAAGTTGTATTATCGATTACAATGACGTCATGGGCAGAAGAGACCAATCTCTACGATAGGATATTTCATATTTTCTATGCTATAACCGGAACGTTTGGCATTCTATTAAATGCACTACTCTTATATTGTACTATATATCGAAATCCGAAAAGTTTAAAGGAGTATCGTATCATCATAATTAAATCCATTATTACCGATCTTGTGCTGATTTTTTCTGTTGCGTTCGTTGAACCAAGGTAATTGAAAATTGTGATATACATTAATTCTATAACTTAAGTACAATTCATTAATAGCTATTTTATGTGTTTTTTTACATATTTACCAGGCAATAACACTTTATAGGAACGGTATATCTGTTCGTTCGTGTTTTTCTGCGTATATCTTTGTCTGCCTGTATGTCCCATAGTTTTAATATGGGAAATGGTAACTATAGAATTACAAAAAATGGAAACAATATATCCCTTATCTCATATTGATCCATCAATTTCGAAAACGCTTAGAAATATTCAAATTCGACAAAAATTTGTGTACAGAGAGAAAAACAGATGCAAAAAGTACACAAAGCAATAGGAAGTGGAACTTTGAAAGCATTAGAGAGGAACATAATAGATAATATTTCAAAGTGCATGGCAGAAGGTATAGGTTCGAGTTCCACTTACTGTGCACAATTTTTTTAAAAATATTTTTTAAGCCAAATATCGCCTTTATATCAGCAGATGGTTGTGTCTCAAGGTTATTCTTTTATATATATATATATATATATATATATATATTTGAGCTTTGATCAAGAAATAATTGCAAATATTTAAAATAATAGACACAAACTGTAAATAATCAAGAAATATTTAGGATGATACCGATAGATACAATGTATGTCTATATTGTAAATGGTCCAGCTTACTATTTCGGTCCTAACGTAGCGTTCGTATTTTATGGTCTTGTACTCAATATGTTCTTCTATATGATAATTTCATTTCCACTTCCATTTGCATATCGTTATTATGTGATAATAAAGCCATGCGATCGTCGCAAACAACTTCTTCTTGCATCGATTGGATTATACGCTATTGCTTTCTTGCAATTGGTTGGTTTAGACAACATTTTGTTGATTATTTCAGCTCAGATCGGTTGAAATTTTGAAAATCGTTAGAATAAAGAAATATTTCAAAAAAATTATTTAACTCGATTAGATAAAAATTAAAAATTCTCTATTTATTTATTTATTTGCATATTTATTTCAACGAGCTAGGCGCTACAGAAAAAGGTATATTAAGAAGGTAAAAAAATTGTATCCGACCAACACATACAGTAAGACAACCTGGAAGGTCAGATGAGTAAAGCCATCTGTCACTTACAAGGTTCCATAGAAGGTAGAGAAATGTTTTTTTCCACGAACGACAAAGCATCTTGCTTCTGGAAATGTCAACTACAAGTTATTACAGAAATGAGTGGGGAATATTGCTACATATGGGATGGATACTTGTTCGATTTAGATAGATTGCACTATGCTAATGCACTAATTGGATTGTTTTCAGGTGGCATTTTTATTCACACAAACCGATGAAGTATATGTACGCAAATTCCTCAAAAGTCGTCTGCCTGAAATTGAAGTGAAAGGAAAAGTGATATTTGGTAGTGACCTGATATTAAATCCGTTAACCATCGTCATTGTAATCACATCTGTTGTTACCTCATTACCTGTCTACATTGTGATAATCTACTATCGCTGGAAGGTAAGTGTAAAATTCATCCATTTTGAATAATATAATCCTAAAATAATAACAAATACCTATCTCGCAAGCAGAGTGAAGCAGTTAAGTCATTTGTTTGGAAAGTGGAAGATTGAAAGTTCGAATACCATATGAGTTGAAAATTTTGTTTCTCCGAAGATATATGGAAAGTTATACAATGTCCTAAAGCCAATTAATGTTTCGGTTAATCCTATGAAGTTCACGAAAGTCAGTTCCATCTAAAACCTATGTTGAAGGGTTATCATCCAAGCTTTTAATATGTAATTTGAGTGCATAGCAATATTTTGATAGATGGTGCGTAATGTAATCTACTTTTATTATAGGTACTTACAGCATTGAAAGGTCGAGTTACTCAACTCAGTGAAGCCACTATATCCACACATCAAAAATTAATGAAAGTAAGCAGATTACACTAAACGAAAAAGTTGGATAATTTCCAAAATTTATATAATTCAACATTTGGTCATTGTGTCCATCAAAAGTTTTAGCGTAAATGAAAATGCTGAAAAAGAAAGTGAAAATGCTAAAGAGTATATGAAATGCTAATTGAGACTATATGAAAAAAAAAAGCTTAAATATGAGCGATATCCGGAAAAAACCCTTATTTCGTGGTTTCATATTGAAAACCAAATATTTCTCTTGGAGTGAAGCTATACGATAAAGAAAGCAAAGAATTATAATATTATGTAATAATAAAATTTTCATCAGGATTTAAAAATCGTCGTTCGTTATTTTTAACGAGTTATCAGAGCCCACCCAAAAATATTAGGGGGATTGTTGCCTATCGGCGGACCGTTGCTGATTGGAGGACTGTCGCGCTAATTGAAGGAAAGCCGACTTTTAGAAGGCTGTCACTAATTGCAAGATTGTTACTACACTCTGCGCAATTTTAATTCCCACGATTTATTTGAATTACTTTATGGAAATGTTAGCATAATCTATTAAATCCTTGATTATTGACCCAATTAGTGAACCCTAGGATGCACACACACTCTCTCTCTCTCTCTCTCAAAAAAAAACAGCTGAATTTGTAATTCGCATTTTGCAATTTAAATATTCGTAGTATTTATTTGCATATTGAAATTGCAAACAATATAGATTGCAATTCTCGTTTTCAGGCAGTAACGATTCATGCAACGCTTCCGGCTTTCTTTGTTTTTGCACCTATACTTCTCTATCTGATTGGACATTTTGGTATTCTAAATGCAACAATCTCGGAATATTTAGTATTTGCAATGGTTTCTTGCCTTCCTGTTGCGGATTCATTAGTTACGATCTATTGCATTAAACCTTATTATGACGCAATTAGAAGGATGTTCCATTTGCATGTTTTACACTTCAATCTTGATGGCCTCATTGCAACAGCAAATGCCAACAAAATTACTGTTATCGATGCCAGTAAAAGTAATACAAAGATATTTAAGGTTCGATCAACGGGCCATGCTTAGGTGTATTTCAGATGTTTTTTTTTTGCTATGAACCTTCATTCCCCAGTTGCCCTCCATCGATACAGCTGACTGGCAACCATTCTTCCATCCATCTCGATCCTTCGCTTAGCGCTTCTACGTAAGTTCACTTAAGGGCACAAGCGGGTCCTTCCAACTGGACAACGGCAGTCTCGATTTCATGTTTAGCATTTAAAAATTCGCTTTATTCATCGATTCAGTCTTGCAGCTTCTCTTCGACTTTATGCTTTGCACTACTTTTTCGACTTCGGCGGGTGTCATATCCGGTATGACAGATATAGTCGTTATGTCAGAGCTTTTGAGTGGAAGAATTGGCGAAAGACGAATTTCTTTAAACGATGGCATTAGCAACATGGCAAAACTAGATGCACTAGAGGGTGGGGATGCAGTATGAGTGCACACACATTTTAGATCTTCCGCTTTCTCCCCCACAAGTATATTTCTTCATTCAAAACAAAATTCTTCATGATACAATATTTATTGATCGGTGAAATTTAATTATGAATATTGTTTACTGCAAGTATGAAAATATACAGATATTGTCTAAATATATAAATAATGTCTACCACAAATATGAAAAGCTATTGGCAAGATACTTTCATATGGCTTAATTGACAGTCTATTGCATATTGTTCCGCTTTTTTTATTCATATTATGTTATACAACAATAATTGTTTATTGCAATGTATTGTGTGCATATTCATGTGCAAATATGACGTCAAAAGACAAAATTTGCATATATGGTTCAGTTGGTACTCACAGTTACTTATTTCTGTGACTGTTATTAGATGAAGTTCCGTATATTCTAATTGACGGACGTTACAAGTAGTCATTATACCATAAAAGAGTATTTATTTGCGATTTATCTAATATATTGTTTTGATAAAAATTAACATATTATGAATAGATATATTAAAACAAAAAAGTGAGAAAAAACGCCAGGAACTTTGACGTGATATGTGTTTTTTGTAGTTCGACATATCTGGTTGAAAAAACGTTGGTAAAACCTCTTATAACGTATTCTCATATGAAGCCAACCGATCGTCATAATGTATGAAGCTTTTTCGAGTTAGTAGCATCTTCAGTAGCATCTCTTTCTCCCTTTTAGTAGCATCTTCAGAAATCCTTTAGTCTTTTGAAGGATAAAGTAACCTTCTTTCTCTACCACTAAAAAACTTAAATTAAACGCTTTATTTTTGTATGTTTGAAACACTGTACTGTCGTTTTGGTGTGAAACATTTCCGGGGGAGAGCACTTCTGTAACAAAACTTTCTCCTTTTCATCTTAATTATACATTCCCTTTTCTAAATGTCGTGTAATTTACAACTTCCGGGAGTGTTAATAAATTGGTGACAGTGGAAGATCCGTATGATTCATCCGTATGATTTCATTAAATTTTTAAAGATGCTTTATTATTATTTTTTCCCCATTTTCAGATGTAATCTCTAACTTTTTTTTTGCATTCATTGTATCGAAATGAACGAAATATATGAGATAAGCGACTCTTCGTTTTTAAAAGTGTCGATTCTTTGATTAGCTATAAACTTTACAGAGATGTTCACTGCAAGCCGTTTTTTTTTGTTAAAACTAGTAACCATTGTCAAGATAATACAATGCAAAAAAATAAGTAAGTAGTTATGTTAAAGGAAAGAAAGGGAAAGGGAGAGGAAGGCAGAAAAACAAAATCTTAATTACAAGCAACCATGGAGTCGGTTTTTATTTTCATCTCTCTCATGTAATTCAAATCAAACCAACCAATTGACAACTTTTCGCATAATATTGAAAAGTAAATCACGGTTAGGAGAGTTAGAATTAGCTCCTGCTAAAAGACTCATAAAGGAGTCGGACTCCGAAGACATATCCATAACTGATAAACAACACTTGTGTGGTCTTCTTTTTTATTGATAAGGATTCTCGCTATGTCGCAAAATTTTTTAAAATATAGTTGCAAATAGTAACACCTGGTAAAGTTTAAATTATCCTTAATGCCCTATAGGTATATCATAATCTTTTATCAGTAATAAACTTAACAATTGAGTAAGTTGCAATGATTTCACTATCAGTAAGTTCCTTACGGTAGAACTGCATCTTCGAGCAAAGATCATCGAGTAAGGCCAATTCGTTAACTATCGATCGATAGAAATTGAACAATTTAGGATTTCGGTGATCGATAGAGATCAAGCAAATATGACGATTTATTTAATAGAACTCTGTATATATTGCTGAACAGCGCCATTAAAAACGTTTTTATGTTGTCAACGACACATTGAGAGATGTTTATAATGATGCAGTTGATGATCAATGCGCACCATTAGTGTCGGTATCGATTCGTTTGTTGGTGCGAACATACTTCGTTCGGCGATCGAGAAATCATTGTGAATTGGTCACCTTTTATCGTGTTCTATACCTGTTAGGTGTTGACATGTGATCGGAAATTGTAGAAATCCATTTCTAATAAATTTTGAGCATGTATTGATCACTAAAGTTTATTATATTGTGATGTTGTTAATATGCTCATAACATTGAGAGCTGTCATGTTTTTTTTTCCAAATCTTAGTGAATTTATAACCAAAAGAAGTGTAAAGGTTGCTATTGGCATGTAGGGCACAAAATTTAAAAGTATTTGAACGAATAGTTGATTAGGAAGTAGATATCAATTATTATTACTGATTGATAGATTGATAGATCAAGGATTTTAGTAAATCTTTTCGCTATTTATCTCTCATAACATGTGGAAGATAACGAAGAAATGCGTTATAGCAATACATAACAAAGAAATGTGTTACAATGATATATCTATCACTTGAAATACTTGTTATAAGCAGTAATATAAAAGTATGTATCTCCATGTATATGGTAAATACGTTATTGAAAAAAAACAAAAAAAAAACAACTTATTATTCCTTTTTGCAACTGATTTGTGTAGAACGTTTACTCATAAGTTTACTGTGAAGGTTTCTCTGACAGTGGGCAACTTTTGGGGCAAAGGGGCAACTTTTTGCGAGCTAAAGTTCTGTTATCTTTTTTTTTTTCAAAAATAAATTCGCTGGTAGGAATCCTTTTCTTTGCTGTTTTAGCAAAAGTCTTCCTCGTTAACTTCTGTTGTTTTATGGAAATGTGTCCCTTACTCTACACTAATACAACCTATCAAACCCTCCCCCCTCCTCATTGTGGTTTTGTCTCTCCCCCTTCTGGTGCTTCCGGTGTTGTTGATGTGAAAACTAACGCATATTGTATGGTCGATGGTCTCTGCATGAATGAATGATAGTGTTAAATTGTCGTGTTGTGAAGTGGAAATGTGACGTCATTTGGGGGAGGTAAGCTGAAAGAGACGACGATTAAGTAGGCAAACTGAAGGCGGAAAAGAAAAATTAAACACCTAGAAAGCTTGAATTCTTACGTGGAAAAGTGTTTTTTTTACAAATATAAAAGAGCTCTTTTTTGAACAAATAAAATTCTTCATACTGTAAGTAACACTTACTTTGTTCGCCTGTACTTTTTTATATACGCTGATTTTCGAATCTTTGCTGTAAAATTATACTGCAGTATTTCACTGGAAAACTTTTTTTCAGTTCACTCCGAAATTTGGAAATTGGCCAATAAATATTTTCAACTTTCTACTCATTAACAATCAACTACGATGAGTAGTGAAACGGCAATCGGTTTTGTTGCTTGTTTTGTTTCGTGTTTCGCATTCGGATTTATGTTTGCGCCGCTAAGAAAATTCGACACTCAAGATGGTGCGTTATTGGCTACCAACATAAACATCATTGGTTTCAACTTGTAACGGAAATGCAACATTTCTTAGGAATTAATTTATGAGTACTTATATTTATTTAATTATTTATTCAAATTTCAAATTTAATTACTTTTTTAGTTGCACATTTCATTGCCACTAAATGAATTATGCGTAGACAAAAGAATTTCTTTTAGCTAAAAATTATTGTTTTGTTGAATATGAAAAAAATCGAAAGAAATCAGAAGAAAGAAAAATACTTTCTGTTACCTCAAAAAAAGTTTTTGAAAGAGCCAAATCCAAGAAAAAAATTTCAATATACAATTTTCTCATATTGTAGCGTTAATAAACTATTAATATGTTTATTCACATCGTTCCATTAGAAGGGATATTATTTAAAGTTGTTATTGATATTCTAAGTAGACAATCATAAATGACAATAGAGACAACCGGAGCGATTAATGAAAATTGAACGGATTTTTATAAATCTCTAATAAATATTCTCACTAAGCCTAAATTTGATTCGATTTTCAAATTTAAAGTTCATCCGTTGAAAATCTTTGTTCTTTGAAGTTTTTTTTTTAACTAGGAAAATTTGATTTTTTTGTTTTAAAAAGAGAAGTTAAAGTCCTTCAGTTTTTAAATTTTCAGTCGGTATGTAAATTCAATACTGTTCGAAAGTGTTTTATAGGTTTCTTTGTTCAATGGATTCAATGCTCAGTTGTGTTCATCGTTGGATTCTGTATAAATTTTGTGCGTGGATTTCCACCATTTAACGCAATTGCTACCATTGGTGGTATTCTCTTCGCAACAGGTAAGTAGAATCGTTAAGTTTACAAAGTTGATTTTATTAGTACATGAAGTGCTGGAAAACTTTATGAAGGATAGATAGTTCAATCTTCGCCGTTACGCACAGCTTTGATCTTTTGACGTAGTATGGAGCGCTTCGTAATGTTACCGTCCACTTTGTTACCTTCATTTACAATACATACATGTGGTTCTACTTCTATCGGTTTTTCGACTTGTGATGGGGGGGGAGGGGGGTGGGGAACGATAAATTGGGAGAGGGAGGGGGAAAAGGGAAAGTGTGACTAACATCCTCGTTTGTCTAATTTAATCTATTTTGCAATATCTTCCAGGAAATGTTGCATCAGTTCCATTGGTTAATGGTCTTGGAATTGGTCTTGGTATGCTTATCTGGGGATCTGTTCAGGTTTGTTGCTCTTAAATTTCTTTTAAAAAAAGGAAAGGAATATAGATGAAGAAAAAACAAAAGAGCACGAGTATTATACATTAATCTATGCATATTAAGAGTATCGTATTCTGAATATTGCTTATATTTTTCACGTTTTCTTTTTAAATTTGAAATAAAATTACAAGCAAATAGAAAATAGGATTACAATTATGTAAATATCAAACCATACAGGCGATAGTTTTATTTATAATAAATTTTTTAATTATCAGCTTTAGATGAAATTAAAGTAAATCGGTTCCGTTTTGGGTTTCTTTTAATATTTGTACCAATAAATTCTATGAACTTGTACAAATTCACTCATTTTTATTAAAATACTAACTAAATTCGTTGAATCTGTTGATAGTAATATTTCATTTTTGAATTATAGCGACTAATAAATATACAAACTGATTTGTAACATGCAGCCATTTTTGTCATCATTATTTCTATTATGAAAAATATGATGCTATGGGTTTGAATTTTTTTCGTATCCTTCTAGAAAAATAAGAAAATACCTTCCGTATATATCCGAATTAGAGCGAAAAATAAGCAATTATCAAAATCATCCTTCGTGCTTAGGTACCATCATATAGAGGCCTATTATAATATGAAATTATATTAGGAAAATTACTGAAATTTATGTTGGTAACTTTGTAATAGAAATATATAAACGAAAGTATAACTCATATTCTTCTAAATATAAGTAACTCAACAAGTATCCAAGGGCGGCTTCGAATTGTGTATACCGGAAATAAAACTTTTCGGCATTAATCCATGAGGCATATTTCTTGAAAAAAAAGGAGTGATTATTAATTTATAGGTGACAGTCGGTTGGTGTGTTGCACGATTTGGTTTATTTGGAACAAAACCACAACCGGTTTATCATAATCCTATGAATATTGCTGGTCTACTCTTAACGCTTATTAGGTTACTTCAAAAGTTACCTTCCCGTAGTTATTTGTTACCTCTATTAACTACTGATATTGCTATTTTAAATTCTACTCAGAAATTCATTGAGATATATTTTTAAGAACTGCTCTCGTTTCTGTGAAAACTTCACAAAAAATATTAATCGTGATTTTGAAAATTGAATAAACCACTGTTAAGGGATGTATTAACTTAATCAGCTACGTCTATCAAATGTTAGCGATTATGTCGAAAACATCCAACTCTTGGAGTGGTTTTTTTTTTGCATTGTGCGCCAGTTGAACGCGCGCTGTATGTGCTTTTACAGAGTTGTTCTTCCGTGATAAATTACTACTCTCTTGAGATGTTGAGAAAAAATATCGAACGAACCACCATAATTATTTTATGACCAGCGCGTATCTTAAGCGGGGAGACGAAGATGGAAGGGTTTAGGGCTGGTGGGGGGAGAGGAGGGAAAGGGAAGGGTGAAATTCATATCTACATCATCATTTCGAATTATCGAACATATATAGCATACTTCTCGTAGTCATACATTATGACTGCATTTTTGCACTCTCTGCCTCCATTCATTTAATTGGTAAAGGTTTACGCAGCAATATAAATCCTGCTTCAATTTTTCGTTTAAATCATTCATTCAAATAGGTGCGAATATCTATGAAAATATTCTTTTAGACTGGAATATTTTTTATAGATTTATTTTAGTACATTTTAGTGGTGTAATGTTTGTGTTCGTGAAACATGATTCCAATATCCATGAGCAGACGACAGTCGTTTCGGATGCTGAAAAAAGCGATATGCAAATTGAAGAGCAACATATACCGACTAATATAGCCACACATACTCCATTCATCACCAGCAAGAAATTATTGTAAGTGGGTTACTATTTATTATTACCGTAACTGGATCACTATTTGTTTTAAGTGATTAATGATATCCTTCAAATAATTTATTAATGTTGATGTATATTAGTATGCAATGAAACGAATTTCATAATAAGATTACTGATTGCGGTGAATCCATCGCTGATAAAATTTGTCGTACAATAAGAATATTTAAGCTTAGGTATGGCTCGATCCACGTATTTAGCCAGGCTAAAAATCCTGGAAATGTCGGAAAGGTTATGTCTCTCTCTTACCAATCTTGGAAAGGTCAGAAGTGTAATTTCTTGCCATCACTCTCCCGACCTTTCCAGGATTGGTGAGAGAGATGTAAACGAGTGCAAGAGCAGATTGAAAAGTTTGCTATCACTTGTTAAACTTTAATGGTGATAGTACCACTGCCACCGAAATATTTTAGAGGAGCATATTTTCCCCTATTTTCAACCAATCTTTCGCTTTTAATTTCACCTTTTCACCAACAGTTATCATTATTTTTCAAAGCGGATATGATGACCAATATTAGTTGTTTGCTTCTTTGAATATCGGTCTAATTGTTCGCGTCTATTCAAGTTTAGTGTTTTTTTTATTTATTTAATTAGGTGATAATATTTTAGTAGGAATATCAACAAAGGAGTGGAAATGCTACTGAAAATGAGTGATACAATGTTAGCGTTCTAGTACTACAGCTTGTAATTCCACTATAGAATTATGTTTTTGCATATTTACTAATAAGTAAGTAATTTAAGTAAATATTTAGACTAATTGCATTAGCAATCTTCCTTGGTGTTCTACACGGTCTTATGATGACGCCTATTGTTTATATAATGGACACCGATGAAAATGCATCCACAAATGGTGAGTGAAAAAGTTTTATTTTGAAAATTTTTTATTATTTCAAAATATTATCACCGAATTTTTCAAAAAGTTTCCAATTTTTTCATAGCAATTTTTTATATCTCTGAGTTTATGCTTGTCTGTTTCTTAAAAGCTTGCTAATATAGGGGTGCTATAATTCTGAAATTCGTTTTAGTGTTGAATTATTCGTTTAGACTAACTCCTCATTTTTTTTCAGTACTTGATTATGTTTTCGCTCACTTTTGTGCTATTTCTGCATTTTCAACTGCATATTTCGTTATATATAGCATTTACAAGCGAAATCATCCACATATAGCATCCGATTTGGTGAGTTGTTTTTTTTTTTTTGGTCAAAAGTGACATGATTGACTTATTGGCCAGCCAGGTGAAAAATGCTTATATTTTGACTCGTTATGTGTTTTTTATCTTATGATTAAAATGAATTGGGTGAAGGGGAGGGGGAGGGTTAGGGTTAGGACAAATTTTCTGGTTGGGGTATTTTCTTATACTCTTGTTGAAAGGTTTTTCTTTCTTTCGAATGTTTTTGTCTTTTAGACGAATATTATAACATAGGGATTATTGATAACCGCCTTATCATAGTTACATTCAAGGTACAATCAATGGTCGATGAGATTTAAGTCAATTTTTTTAAAGGTTTTACCATCTGTCGCATATGGTGTTCTATGGAGTATCGGTATGGTATTGTTCTTCATCTCGAATAGTATGCTTTCTCAAGTTGTTAGCTTCCCAATTACAACGAGGGTAAGTGTACTCTATTGCGCTTTACTATTTTTTTACGTTTCAATTATTTTTACCTTCAATCAATGTGGCACTTATTCCTTAGACGATTAACGAGTTCGCCAAATAAAGCTAAAAACTAGTAATAGCGAAAAACGTATATTGCTGATGTATGAGACAGAATTCATTCAAACTTTGGCCACGTTGCTTATGAAAAGAATCGTTCCATGTGTACCAAAGTATATCACAAATTATCATAAAAGGTTTATATATTTTTGATGTTTTTGAGTTATGAGCTAACTGAAGTCTGGCTCAGACAAAACATCCCATTATCATAAAAGGTATATTCTTAGTGATTATAATTTAGAGTTCAGCCATTATTATGAAAAGTTTTTATCAAACTTAAATATATCATGATTTGAAATTTTTTGTTATAACTAATGGAAAATGATTATTCGTTCCTCTCGAATATTTTTTAGAAGTAAGAAGGAAAAAACATCTTTTTTATTACCTTCAAAATTTTATTTTTATTTTTTCCACTAATGAGAGAGATTTCATCAAATTAATAGTTGTGTTCATCCTCCTAAAAACGAGAAACCAACTTATACAATTTCGCTTTAACATTGTTTAGACCTCTTACATCTTCCAAAAGTTTTGTAGCTGCGGTTTCGAATTATTCGTTTCAATGGGTCCTTGAGCGAATTCGTTCTTTTCTGTATTTCTGTCGATCATTTACACTCAAGTCTGACGCTGCATTTTGCTTTGAAATATTGGAGGCCTAAAATTTTTTTGTTAAAAAACTTTTGATAACTGTTCACTATTGTATTTTTATTTCTGTATTTTAGTATTTGTGTTTCAATTAAACGCTTAAAAGCATTCTAGACAGTTGCATTTCTGATCATTTAAAATTCTTTTTTAAGTTTAACAAATTTTTATCTTATTTCAGCTTCCATCAACAATTAGTGTTTTGGCCGATGTGTTCATTTTCAAAACAATAAAGGTGCTTTTTTTAATGCTATAGACAACTACCTTTTGAACAATACAATCAGCAATATTTTTTTCATCGGTCAATTTTTCAATTTCTATAGAATTGCTACTGTTTTTCCATATGCAAACGGTTCTGATCATTGATGACTTTCTTCATTACAACAGTTAATTTTGCAATTGTTTACCATAACTCATCGGGCAAATTTATCTATCTTTTAAAATTATATTGATTTTAATTACTCTTAATCAACATCTATAGTTATGAACTTTTAATAATTCATTTATTTTTTATTTGTAAAATATTGGTTTCCTTGATAAATATAATTGTAGTTGTAAAATCATCTTAGTAATAAGTGAACTAATTTATGTGATTGCAATATTTGTATTTTTTTAATAGTAAGTAACGAGAAAATTTTATCAACAGTTTCAAATTTTTTTAGTTTTTTACCGTAGAGAAATTAGTTATCAATAGATATCCAAAACAAATGTAGCTTATCGTATAATTTATTCATTCCCACTCGATATTATATGCGATATTCGTATATTATTTTCAGGGGAAGAAAAATATACTTTTAATGGCGGCAGGTGTGACTATTGCATTAAGTGGTGTCGTATTAATAGCGATATCTAATCAAGAACTATAATTTTTGCCTCTTTCAATTTCACACAACCTTACTGACCACTTTTTATGGAAGGCTCATATAACGGAGTCACTGTAACTAAATAACGGAGTCAATATAACTTAATAACGGAGTTATTACAACTGCTTCAGTGGAGCAGTTTGCAAATTTCATGTTTTTGTTTGTTTTTTTTTGAGTTCTTTAATTTGGCGCACAATATTCCTTCTTTCTTTTACCTCCATTTTCACCTGTAATTTTGTATATTAGAAGTTTTATAGAAGCTATAGTGATACTCAAGAAATATTTTCAGCATTTCGTCTAATATTACCAACCATGCTAAATAGTTATGGTAATAGGTTATAGGTTGAAAGTAATGACTTTTTTGATTTATTCTTAAACAGTAGGAAATATGAGACAGCAAGTTTTTTTAAACCATTAAAGCATTTCCTTCCAAAAAATGCAAATTTGGTCAAGGAAGGAGCATTTAAGAGGAAAAAGCAAGAAAGAATAACTGGAAATGACATCCAGGCAGTAATGCTTGGAAGTGATTTGTAAGTAAACCACACGGTAGCGTTCATCATACTATTGATTTCCCGTTAAATTACCATTGCTGGAAATAGCTTAGATCTTGTTTGGCTTTTGTATTTGGTTAGGTCTTCTATGATATTTTAAGTCACTACTGTCGAAATAAACAGTTATAAAGTATCGTTGGCATATTAGCATATTGCAAGTAAACAAATTTTACATTTAAGATGATATTATATTCAAAAATTGTGGAATCTTTTCCATCGATCTGTATTCTTATGTGAGTTATTTTTGAAAAGGAATTTTGAAGAAATTTTTGAAAATCAATTTCCTCTGACTATCTTGGTCGATCATTCAACTAGAATTCCATTCATATAGTAATTTATGACAAAAATTTCCACTTAATATTTTTTTAAACAAAATTATTTCATCCCAAAAGATAAAGTGAACAAAAAAATCATTCCACCTTATCGTAATTTTCCGAAATGATTAGATAAGATAGCTGCAAAGGTTATCGCAACGAATAAAATGAAAAATTTCAGCTTATTTTTCCTTAGGTAGCACAACAAGCATTGTCACAAAATGAATACATTACGCAATCTATATTAGATGTCTTATAGCCATTTGAGAAGCTATGAAATTAAAATTATGCTGTGCAGGTAAATTGTTGAAATACTTAATGACATGAACATATTGCTGTTTTTCTTTTCGACTCTTTAATTATAGTAATGTTAGCATATTTTTATATTTAAATACAGATGAAATGTCAGCGTTTTTTTGCGTTTCTTTATATCTTCGCTGTTTGTCTGTGAGTGTCTGTGTGTTTATCTCCGTGCGTCTGTGTGTCCGCCTGCGTGTGTCCTGTGTGTGTCCGTGTATATGTGTATCCGTATTTGTGCCTGTGCGTGTCTGTATCAGTGTCTGTGTTTCTGTTTGCGTGTGTGTCTCTGTGTGTCTGTGTATCTGCGCCTGTGTGTGCCTGTGTGTATGTGTCTGTGTG
>QEWY01001663.1:82417-126409 GCA_006503575.1 Baylisascaris schroederi | reverse complement strand
ACATGATTGTCTCTTTCCACAGGAAAGAAGTGATCAAATCAAAGATTAATGCTCATAAGTAACCGAGAAATAGTTTTTAAGAAAAACAAGTCCGCAAAGTAAATATGCGGTCACTCTTTTGCTTCTGCCCAAATTAGGCAATAGAAGATTCTCTACTCTTTTGGCCACGATCCGATTATAAAAGAAATAGAAGCAAATTGCAGAGTTGTTTTTGTACAAAGTGATAAAAGTGAATACCCATTGTTGATAATGCATTCAGCACGAATGCACAATTTATCGTAAAACCACTCTGTGTGACCATCTCTCACAGTAACAACGATCGGATCTCCAACAAGATGACGCCTCGCCAACATTTGTCCCGTATCCATTTTTACATCAGTAATCAACGAGTTGTGAGAAATCAACATATCGAGGCATAATTCGAAGATCAAATACTTTCTAATTCGAAGATCCTAACATTCGAGACTGACAATAATTACTGTTTTCACTGAGCGATTAGTGATCAATAACGCACAAATATTAACACTACGCAAGCGTTAGGCACTTCAAACATTTCCACATTGAGCACAAAATTTGATTTGCTCGATTATTTATTCATTTTTTTTACTGTTTTTTTCTTGAAATTGTGACGTCTAGGAGGTGAATTAGATTACCATATGTTTATGCGTTGCAAAGCGAAGTTGATAGTTTGCATACAATCATAAAAGTGCGTCTCACTGTACGGTCCTTCTGCACCCGGAATATGTGACCATCTGATTGTATAAATACTAAAAAACTGTGCTGGGATGACTCGATCGCCATCACCATTCTAGAAACAAACGGAATCAAATAAACCTATCCAAGAGCTAGTGAGACAGATGAACGAAACTAAACCTTACGCGGAGACAGCAGCATTTTGGCACTTCTTTCTATAAGTTACCCTAATCCGCAGAAATCCTATAATAACTGGATTTTTCCTTCACTATCTGCCATTATCTATTGAAACCATGCCTCTTATCTATTGAGCAACGCTTACGCCGCTTCAAAATGTTGTGTGTAACATTTTATTTCATGCCCTCTAAGGCCTTATTAAACAGGTGGGTTGTTTGGTTATCAACCACTCTCTCATACCCTTTTTGTTTATTTAATCTGCTGCTGGCTAGTTCTTCATATATTCAGGGGCCGTGATGGTTTACAAGAAAAAACTAGCAAGCTAAACTTGACAACGTAATACATAACAAAAGCTAATTCACGAAATCGACATTCACGTACTAAGGGAGAGAAAAAAAGCAAGAAGCTTCCGTAAATGAAAATCATCTAAGTGGTCAACAGCTATGACTAACGCACCCTTAAGACAGCAAGTGCTAAGAAATGGCGGTTAGCCACGTCACGTCACTTATACTGTAAAACAACGAAGTCTTACATGGTCAAAGCGAATATGAAATTTCTTCAAAAAACATTCCTAAGTGAAAAACATTGACTTCTCCCGTTTCTACAGTCACAATTAAGGTCAATGATGATGGCAGAGGAAGCTTAAGAACTGCTCTCTGAAAGCTCCTAATGACTCACTTCTTGCCTTGCACAACTGTACGTCTGAAGCAAAGAACTCCTAAGAATTGTCCACTTCAATATTAAGCATTCTGCGTCGAGTTGTTGCTTTCCGGTTTTGCCTTGAAACCTCAACCGAAGAAGAAGCTCTGTTACAAGAACGAAGAGCAAGTTTTTTGTGGTGTTCGACAGCTCCAGAAAGAAAAGTACACAGCATTAGCAATCTTTAAATTATAGAAGCAGGCTGACTAATGCAACCATTCGTCGAGAAATTTGGAAATAAAACCTGGTTGCATAAAATAATACCTGAAATTTGTTGCAAAAGCTTCTACCACCTGCTTCCTCATCTTGAAGATTGCTCTCTCTTTGCGGGTAAATTAGATCATTCCTAAAGTTTCTTTTTTCCTAAAGTCTTGCCCAATCTCCCTGTTCCTAAAAGTCTTGCTATAACAAGGCACTCTTTTAGTGACAAGTTAGAGATAACACCGAAAAGAATGCAAACTGAGTAGATACGTTATGTTTGAAAGTGTAACACTGCAAAAGTGACAGCAGCATAAAAGTACGGAAAAATTATGGGAACCTTTAAAATCTAAGCGCATTCATAAAATAGTGCTGGCAAACGGAACAGCACCCTGAACTACCTCACCGCGGCTGCTCACGTTGTGGAACAACAATACGAAAGGCGCGTTATGCAGCAGAGAGCAGTGGGTAGACTTGGCCACACACGTACGCTAAACGAAACGACAGAGAGAGCACGAGCGTTATAAGTGCAGATGGCTGTTAGACTAACTCAATATTTTGTGGTGAAGCAATATTTGAAGGTCGAGATTGTTCGTATCTTAAAAAGCATTAAAAAATTCTACCATAGTCGCTTGTAATCTGATATAAAAACGGAACTTTTCTATAACACCAGTTTCTCATATGACGAGCAATTGATATGAATTGCAGGATTGCCAATATATTTCAATCTGGAAGTGCATCATGGAATGAGATTTGGGAATCCAAGATAAAAATATTTGAAAGGATATTGAAAACTCTATGAGAATAAGTCATAGCCCAGATGAGAAAAGAAACTGTTCATAGTATCAAATTCTGTGGTAGAGCAGATGTGTCACATTCGAGTTTCTTTTGATGCGCTTTTCGGAATCTCAACAGCGCATCTCGACATCTCGTGTTTGTCGCATTCGCTTGCTATCGAATAAATCCACAGGTGTCCAGGCATCATTTTTTTAAACTGTATTTAAGTATCGATCAGCTTATTGTTTCAAGGGTTTCAGCTATGATAGCAGTACTATTCATGAGTGTGAATGCTACAGTGTTGCCACCATTTGTTGCAACCGCAGTATTATGAGCTTGCATTCCTGTGTGCTTTGCAACGCTCAAGCAGGAATGAANAAAATAAGCGATCTTTTATTTCGTTCAATAAAACATCGCTATCGTTAAATCAAGAGTAGAACTGCGTCCCTAAAAAAGCAAATAATTAAGGCACGTAAATGTGACTTTTCCCTTTCAGATATCTATCTGAGCGGTGGCGCTGACGGAAAATTTGGCAAAGAGAAAGAGCGGAGCCAGCGGCGCTAGGCGCTATCAATAATGATACTATCTGGAACTACAATACTCTCACTGTGATGCAGTTAATCTCATCGTATCATAAGAAACTCTTTCATCGCCTACGATGAGAAAATATAATAATATGAAAGTTATTTTCATTTAGTTTATTATCTCCCAGTTTTTATAAAAGAAATTTCCGTTCTTCGCTCATCACCTTCGCTATAATCGGTTGAAAAAATGTTCCCAATTGTCCAATGTAAAAACTTTGATTACATTTCTGGATTTGACAATCATATTTTGTGAATCATTGCTAGCGCATTTGATAATCCAATGATACCGCGAACTCCCGACAAAATGAACCTTCGCTGATTTGTTCAAAAAGTGAGAGATAAGTCGAACATCCACCAAATTCACGTAAGGTTTCGAAAATGGACTAAATTGTCTCAAAAATTGGTGAAAGCATTTATTTTACTCTGAATGAAATTGTTTAAGAAAAAGAGGATATACAGGCAGCATTTAGGGGCCTCTTGCATTGCAAGGGCTGCATAAATTTATTAAAAGGATAAGTGATAAAAGATATAAACTTATTCCAACAAGAGCAATCCAACAATGAGGACAAAAAAAGTAAAATAATATAAATGATAATCGAGACAAACTAACACTGACTCAATGACTGAAATAAAACCTTAGGAAAATCGCATTGAAGTAGAATAACGACGCTAGATGTTCTCTTTGCACTATATAAGACGACCGATCTTGAGAACGTTGCACTCAGTGGATGGCCTTTTTGTCAAATTCGTCCAACATTCAAAGAAGAATAAATCTTCGGTAAATTTAAAAGTTCAAACGACAACGATTATGTTGCACTAATTGCAAAGGTATTTTTGAAGCTGCACTGATTGATCTTACACGGATAAGAAGTCATATGCGAGCTGATACAATGCACATGGAACTGCCATACAGATGTCGTACACATTTTGAGGGCAGCTAGCGACAAAAAGAAGCATACTAGCCTCGCAATGAAATGAAAAAAAACGAAAATGTCATATGCTCCAATCTAATTTCTTAGCAATTTCGCGGTGTCCTTCTCTTGGAGTTCTCATTGCCAAGCTAAGAGTGTTTACACTTTCTGAATGCTCGCTCACGTTTCTGAGCTGTAGGGAACTATATGCGTTGCGTTTTTATTAAGGAGCTCTATATTTCCGCCGACACAGAAAATTTCGTTTACGCTTCCAGCCTGTTCCTCTTCCATAAGAACAGTCTCGATGAGATTAAACTTATTTTACGTATATAAGAAGTTCAAAGGTGAGGTAACACGACGCATGTGGAACTGTACCATAGACATCGTACACATGTCGTGTCGCACTCAGCGTTCAATTGCTCACCATCGCTCCTGAGACGTTTATTCATAAACCTTGTCGCTATTTCCCGTACCGCTTCTTCAAGCTATGCGATATCAGGAATATGTCATTTACCAAATTTAAGCGCGACAGCTTTTCTCCTCTGACGTCCTTGCCCTTTCTTATCAATTTTTGAGTAAAAATTGCACATTTCCATTCAATATCGTTGTAGAAGCAATTCTCCTGCCAAATCCCTGTCTCTTGGTTTTTGAATCGCGAAGGCAAGACCCCCTCTCGTTACAACTCTCACAGAGACTACGAAATCCACGGGCACCCCTGCGGAAGGGGAATCCGTTTCAATATCCGTCGCTAGGGCGCGGAATTCTAGGGCACAGGGGTCACCGTGCGGGGTATCTGCATGGGACCTCTGCTGAACTCCGAGCACCAGTGTGGAACTGTTTTCGTTCCCGCTGGATCAAAACGAAAGGTGTCTAGAAGGTCACCCTTGGATAAACGCTGTACGGAACCCCCATAATTCTGATAGTAACGATCCTCGAGTTGAAATTACGCGAAAGTCAGACAGCTACAGGCAAACAGATATTCGAGGACGGGACCTTTCCATCTTGCGCTTCTGCTAAACAAATTAATGGAAATGCATAATAACTTCTCCACATGCGTGACAATTGATAACATGTGGAACTTCATATTCTCCGACAACTTTCTGCAAAGTGATGATTGCTTTTTTTCATAGGATAATTATAACTACATTCAGACCTTATCAGTTATCTTTTAGAAATTCTGATTGGTCTGCGAAACAAATGGGTATAACACTGATATTTGTGTGACAACCGACTTAAAACACAAAGCATATTATATTAATCATGTAGTGTAATACAAGATAATAAATTTCATTAAACTCGCTACCATTCACAGATAATGAAGGAAATATCAGCTATATTATTAAAAAAAGAGTTGGTAGTGAAGTGGGAATCCAAAAACGAGTTACTGAACACAGTGCACTCATTTATGAATATCACATACTCAAATCAAAGGAACATGTTTTACGTCATTACACTACTGATACTGCAGACCGCAGGAAGCAGCAAAAATTCAGAGGAAGTTCGAGCTACTCTTTTATACACTTCAACGTTTAAGATAACATCTAAAAACATTTAGTTCAACCACATCGTTCATGTAGCATAAAGTAACTGATTGATGATCTGATCAGCTGTGAAAAAAAATGGCTGGAACAATGAAGCGCAGTGATACAAAGAACATGAGAATAATAACATAGAATATAATGGAAAGACCACAGTGGATGCAAGCAAATTTTGCTTGGCGCGGTTGAATACGGGCGCACTGCAGCCAGCTATGTCTCATATCTTCGGCAATCGCTCCGCTAGGAATGCCCTCACGTCGGCGAGCTCCTATAATTTTTTTGGCAACTTATATTCACTCAACAAATCTCATAGCACAATTTGTTGCCAACGATATTGCAGTGTCAATAAATGCCTGCCGAATAGAAGTTGATTCTCAGATACATGTGGCATTGGCAAACAAACGTTTGCTGAGATATCATCGGGTCTTCATACGTCTAACAATTTGCTAATAATAGCTGGCATTGCTTGTAAGGATTTCGGAATGAAATAGTAATTAGGTTTCATTGTCACAATGGTAAAGTAGTGCATTTATCACGTTGCCAATTGCACCCACAGTTTTTCTTTTGTCATTGTGGTAGCGAAAGCTACCACAATGACAAAAAAATTCGATCTCGTCACACACTGCATTCGATCTTGTCACAGAGGAGTGAGATCAACGAAAGTGCTTAGCTGTGAGGATTACTTCACATTCACTAAACTCACTTTCATACTCTTGCCGTTTTGCTTATGCACTATGTCCCTTATGTTTCTCTTATGTCCTTTATGTCTCGCTGATTTGTCCTTTATGTCCATTATGTCTTAAGCAGTGTTCTTCACGCACACTTATGCTCTTGTTGCTGAAAATTTTCACGTTGGAAGAGATGGAAAGTTGTTTGCTACATTAAAAAATTACCCATAATGAAGCAGTAGATGAAATCTATATCGCAAACTTAATGCAATTTTCACGTATTTTTCTTCAACTGTTCATAACGTTGTGCGCTTATTAGTAGAACATCATGTCAGTCATGCACCACATGGATTATTGCTTTTTTGTGTGATTAACTATCAAATCGGGCACCTGCTTCAATTCCCCTCACATTATCAGAGGGATGTTCGTAATCGTGCTAATCAAAGACATGCCACTGCTTAAAAGTGTACCATTAATCGAATGAGCTTCTAATTATTTCAAACTGTCGCAACTGTTTCTAACTGCATACTGCTTGCTCAACTTTCAAACTTTCCGATATGAATAGCCTAAAAGATCAATGTAGCTGGTAAACATACTACATAGTTGATTGATCTGCTCAGCCATCTGGAAGCATCGATACCGTCTTACATATTGCGAATTCCTCACCTTTTATAAACGTTCACAGCGTTTCCGAAGTTGCGCTCTCCTCCTGACGATCGCTTAGATTACCTATACACAGTTGCAACATAAATATAGTTCAAGAGGAGGGAACTTCAAAAATGAGGTTTGGGAAGGGATACTCTGCGTGTTCTGTCATTCTCTTCCCCTTTTCAAATGTGGGAGCTGTTGGATATATGGTGATGTTTCATAACATGCAAAGTGATGATTTCGCATACTGAAAGCGCGATTGCAAAATGCATGCACGTGGCAAAGATTGCAATGAAGAATGGCCACGTCATGATGACGCGCAGTGATGTAGTGGATATCACGTGGATGCACAGCAGGGCTATCATATTTCAACATGGATTGTCACGTGACGACCACTATATAAGCTGTGCCTTTTCCATTGTTTTTTTGTGTGTGTGTGCTGGGGGTCTCAGTGCTTCGGTTGTTCGTCCAATAAAACTCGCTCCTCATTCGCCGTCCTTCGTCTGCATCATCACATCGCCACTCGGCGACGCAACAATTCCCAGTCAATATTGCAACAATCGCGACAAAATACACAATAGGAACGAAACCTGAATGTCTCGAAATGAGCGGAGTTCTTTTCAAATAAAGTGAAACCTGTTCGCAACTGCCGTGTGTCATTGACTGATAAACATTCAGTTTCGTATTCGGATCAAATTTTCTGATGAAATCTGCGGTCATTTCACCGAACGTCAATGGAACAATGATATCAGCTCCACCATGTCCCATAAAGATATGCACTTCTCTATTGGCCGTGTGATTCTAAAAACTTATAATTACGAATTGCATACATTGAACTGGATGACCGCTTGAACGTTCAAAAAAGTGCGGCTAACAATGCTGAAGATTATTTTTCTAAGGCTAACAGTTCCTACTGGACATTAATTTTGGTGAATTGAGAAATTGTGCGAGATTGTGTTATAATATTGGTGGAATTGAAAAGTATTGCAAAATTTCACACATACTTCGTTTTTATTGTATAATAGGAACTACGAGATTTGTCTGAGGAAATAAAACGATGAAATGCAACTAAAGTATGCTGACTTAATTTGAGTTTCATGGAATGCAAAGAATTAAGGATAATTTACGCCGGGAATCTTTGATTTCTGAACAAGAAACGAACTGAGACCGAGGATACCGGCTAGTGGTTTGTCATAAATAAGGCCAGCGTACAGTGCCAATGATGCACCCATAGAGAAGCCACCAATAACAATTCTGTGTGATGGAATATCTGACCGCACTTCCTGCAAATGCTTATGGTGCATGCGTGGCTGGAGACAGAAAATAGTGCAGTTAGCATTTTCTTCATATGGAGTGAGATGTGAAATATCAAAGAGGGATGAAGGCAGGAAAGTTTTGAACTTCATTCTTTTTTCACAGAAATCATCCATTGAAGTGCGTGCATTTGTGCGACGTTTGCTTGCATTTTCGAAAATTATAGCTAACAGATCATATTCTGCAAAATTGGCGATCGGATCTTATATGATAAGTAAAAAGACGATGGCTGCCCATCGCAAATAAGCCACTTAATTAAACATAGTACTCACGCACATGTGCAGTATGTTTCGCATGTCCAATTAGAAGTGTTTATATGAGAATCAAGTAAGCTTTCTGCAACTTCTTTCAACTGAAAAAAGTAAAGTACACCTCATCGATCATGGAGTGAAGCATTTTTGTTGATATATTAATGCCACTCTCATCCTCCTCCGCATCGGGAGTGATACTAGAGATCAAACCATGCCGGCATCCGCATTCCGAGGTTAAGTGTCACCGGAATTTCCGGACTAAATGTGCATTTGTCTCTCATTTGCATGAACATTTTGCTGTCATCTAGAAAGGCCATTAAAAACATGAAGCGACAAATCAGCACTTTGCGTTCCTCTGGATAACGACCACTTAATGCATTACGATCATTCATCTCGACAATGAGATGCTTCGCTCTCAATGATATGTTTGTTTTTCGACGTGTATTTGAAAAAAACTGCAATAGAGGATTAACAGTTGGATGGCCCAAAGATGAAACTGTATAATCTTAAAAACGCTAATGTGAAGGTGTAGTCCTATGTTTTCCAGCTCATGCATTTCACATTCTCTCTTTTCTTTGTCCACCATTTATTTTCCAGTTTGTTTTTTGCTTTATGTCCAACGTCGCCTTTTTATGCGAGTTTTCGTTTTTTATCATATCAATAAGCAATTAATGTTACAATTACAATCACTATTAATACCACTAGCAAAACTTTTTGGACGAGTCAGCGTTGGCAGTGGTGCCATTATCATTAGTCACCTGTTCAAGTAGTGGAGCGGTTGCCGATTAAATGGCTATCGTTGGACATCATAAGGAGCTTCTGACAGCACCGAGATCCCCAACTACGAAGTCACATCAGGAAGCGGTCGAATACCCCGCTTCAGAATTCTGTGCAGAAAAGTATGGAGAACCTGAGGTGGAGCAGCAGAACCAACATCGTTGTACATCCTTTTTGGACTGGGAAGAGGTGTCAGCGAGCCAACAACGTAACTCCGGGAAGAACGAATGGGACTTCAGAAGGCAGCAGAGATCGAACCCATCACTAGGACTGCTATGGCAATTAATAAACTCCTGAATTGATTCCGGAGTCGGCTAAGAAGTCTTTCTCGGAGTCAGCTTCCTGAGCCGCCAACCACTGTCGCTCATTTAAAACAACTGGCGCTGTTTTTGCAGCACATTCAACCTAGGCATTAAAATTCCCGTATGAAATCATTGAGAACTCCATCAGTACCAAAATTTTCAGGCGCCAATAATAACTTCAGACGATATGTAACGACATGGAACAATAATAATGAAGATATGTAACTCAATGTCCCAATAACAGGAATTTGGTCCGAAAATAATGTGTTGGACGTGTCAATAATAAGGAGGACGACATAACTTCAAGCAGCTTGAATTCAGTAAGAAATTGAAAGATTACTTTAAAAGTTGAGGGATGAGGCTGAAAATTGCTTACAGCGTTTTATGGCGTTAGATTTGTGGCTCCAAATTCAAAATTTTGAAAAAGTAAATTGAACAGATCTACATAACATGATGATCGATCAGTTTAGGACGATTTTTTGGAGATATGGAAATCGGCACAATATAAGGGCCCCACCGTCAAGTAGTAATTTGCTAAGCTTATGGGGAAGGACAGTTCATCCACGTTATTTTCGAAGTTCATTCAGTGTCAAGCTAAGCGCTTTCGCAGGTGGTCAAGACTACGGAATGGTACGCAGTAGTGCCTAGGTTTCCCTAAACATCTGACCAATTACGGATGACGGTAACCAGAAGCTCTCATGCTTCTTTGCAGCACAACACAATGAAGAAGACTTTAAAAGATTAATGCATTCGGACAGATGTACTTGACATAGTCAAGCGGTACTTCATCGGCGAAAACGGAAGACCATCCCTGCCCTGTGTCTCTGAGACCCTGCAGAAAAAACATCTATACAACTAAGGAAAAACAACTCACATGAACAAGGAAGCATTAACTCACATTTTTATATGGTTAGATCCTTACGGCTTAAGTACGTTTTTGCTTTTTAATATGGCATCTACCTATTAAATGCTTTTGCGCGTCCTAATAGTTGATTTTACGTACGACCAATGTGTTAGCTTTACGATCGTTATTTGGACACTGTTCATTCGGTTGGTCATTAATTTGTCAGTGAGGCCAGTTAGGCCTTCAGGCGTCTTTTTCGCTCGCTAGAGCAGAAATCAAATGCGATGTACATCCATCAATGGTCACCCCATGAGTACTGCAGCATCCTTCAAGCACATGACTTGGGCAGTACACATTTCTCCACATGCTCAATGTTGTACTCTCTGACAGATTTCGTGAAGATGAATGGCGAGTAATGAATGCCTCGCAAACAAATTTCGTCTGCATTCATCAAGAACATCCAGTTGTCACCTTCCAGATGCGATCGTTGATGCGACCAAAGAAGGGTCCCCGTCAAAAATGTCCCATCCTTGTAAATCGTCGGCGCCTGGTGGATTCTCATGAATCGATGGATCTCCTTTACTATTAGTCTGCTTTGTTAATGTTGTAAGTAATCTGCACCCCCTAGACGGCCTCCTAGTAATGTGCTTCGCTAAAGCGACTTCCAGTGCTAACAACCGTTGCGTTACTGATTGCACTTTTGTCATTGATAATGGTGCCAAGTTTGTCAACGATAGTGTCGCGACGAGCGCACAGTGCTAAGTGCACTGTGCACTCGTCGCGAAAACATCCCCATGAAGACGTCGCAAGAATTCAAAATTTCTTGCGACGTTGTTCCCATGTCGGCCGATGTTTTGAGATCGGCTGACACTGGGAACGAAGCCCACTGTCGGCTGGAGCTGCCTATAAGCAGCCCCAGCCGACTAGTGGGCATTGGCGTGTAAAAGAGGGGACTGCTGCCCCTCGAACCATCCCACTCCAACGTCTTGCTCGTCGTATTCCGTTGTCGACTCTATTTCGATTGCTTCGACTAAATTAACTTTCCTTTTGGTAAGTCGGCTTGCATTCTAATTAGTAGCCTCTGAGGCTACAGATAGTGTGAGCAGTCGTTCATCTCAAATATTTTGACGCAATGTTCAGCCGTTGTCTTCTAGCTGCTTCATAGTAGAAGTCAACAATTTTTCTAATGCATCTGCAGGTACCGTTCAATAAAAGTGACCTTGAAAGTTCTCTGAATACCAAAATTGCACTTTGAGCATTTATATTGATGTATAAGTTGATATCTTCAACGCCAACAAATTAAACTCTGCTATAGAAAGCTATGAAATGTTAAAATATCTTGGAATAGTGTACAATTATCTGAGAGGTCAACTGTTTCACAGTCCGATCATTACTGCCATCTCTTCATTGCGCTGAACATTAACTATGGGCACTGGCTTCATAGTAGGATGTGACCAGCTAGATGCTACTGCTATGACGATCGCTTGGTTTGGAAGTATGGGAGGTGACCGCGAAAGAGAGCCAGAGGATGTTTCCATTAAATAGCCCGCTTATGGAAATCTTTGAAGTGATTTACTTTAGCATATGGTGAATCTCGTGGCCGTAATGATTTTCGGAGAAATTTCCCTTCCCTTAAATATTTGAGATCTGCTTGTGTTGATGTGGAAACTGGCCAGGGTCCCGCTCCTTTCAATTACTTTGTTTGAATGAGTAGAGGGAGTCCTGTTCCTCTTTAGAGGTTACTGTTATTCGAATTTTTACTCATTCTTAGAAATTTCTAAAAAGACCCACAATCACGCAGATTTGCCAACTGGTCACTGAAAGCCACGACAATGTGATCATCTCCAAATGTGATATTTCAATAATCCATTTTCAAGCCTTTTGAGTTGTAAACACTTATAACTTAAAAAATTTTCAAATAAAAGCACTTACACTCACACTCACAAGGTTAAAACTTACTGTAGCAGTATGCCTGCTTTTAGCTGGAACGATTATTGGGTCCCTTGTCGTTTCGTAGCTTACACTTGGCTTTGAGCTGCCTGATCCCGGAAGGCAAAAGTTTTCGATATCAGAAAGTATTCGCGATGTGCTGGCCGATATGCTAGCACCCATATACGCTGAAGAAGGAACTGGAATACCACCTCTTTTCAGAGGATCTCTGCTGAAAACCCCTTCTGAATGAGGAGATGGAAGAATGCTGCGTACAAGTCTGCCTACGTTTTGGCATCATGCTACGACCAACGCAAGCCGGAAGGAGGTACGTAGCAACGATAGGTTTTCAGCAAGATGGAGCGCAAAACAGAAGGTTTACATGTTGCGCGCAAGAAACTAACGAATCTTAACTAACGAATCTGCAAATGAACTGCTATTTCCAGGATAGGGGAAGACGATCTTTCCCCGTCAGCCTCGAAATAGCCCGTAACACACCGGATGAGCCGTTTTCCTCACAGGGATGGCGAGAGTTTCACTTCCGCAGGCTCTCTCAAGATTGAAGAGGAGCGGACCTAAATCTTACTGTCTTCTGACCAGATACATAAAGTGAGCTGTCTGGAAATCCCGAATAGCAAGGTTTTTACTATTCTCAACAACGACGAGTTTTCTATTAGACGTATCGAGACATCTTTTTGTATTAGTATTGCGAGACTCTTAATGTAGATTAAAACAGTGTAAACGCACGCGACCCGGTCAGATATACCTTGTCTTCGAATCCATAAATGTTCCGAACAAAGAAGCATTTCCAAAAGAATGCGGGATTTTGTAGATGTTACTGATTCGTACTCAGAATGGCATTCACCATTACCCATCGCTGATATTTATGCAACATTCTTATGAGTGTCCTTGAGTTTTGAGCTTGTTAGAGATTCGTTACAGGCATATATGTAGTAAAAATGCCACTGCATTCTATAAACGCATGAGCAAATTGAAAACTCGATATCATCCTAAGACAAAGAGCCGCATTGATTAGCTGGTTATAGTTACGGACGTCCGGCGAAGGTGATGAATTTCCTGAATATTTCTTAGCTGTTTTCATTCGGCGAAGACAACGGTTGCCACATAATTTACCAATACGCTGTAATAACCGCTTACATTTGGTTCTTGGCTAGGTTCTCAACGTTATTCAAAAGCTCACTGAGGAGATCTCACTCATATTTACTTCTTAAACGAGTCAAGGAAATAGTTCCATGATCGCGTTGCATGCCTTGATCATATCTTCTCGGTCTTGAAGATATGCGCTCATTTCACCTTTGCTGAAAAAATTACCTGCCACTCTCAGTATCAAAAAACTTTTGCCCTATTAGTCCAGTCTTCCCTGTCCCTAGAATTTTCCAGATATTCGTCATATATGCTAGATTATTTTATGCGAAACGCATAGTTTAACTGCTTTTTGTGTGCACGCACGACGTGTCAAAATTATTTCTTCTTTAGCCGGTCTGATATCTGCATCGAATCCGAAGGATGGAACGGGAACGATATGCACTGGTCATGCAGAGGTCTTTGATGTGATCTGTCATGGAGAGCTACTGACTTGAAAGGTATGGCATCGTCGGCTCTTTGCAGATATGCATCAGAGTGTAAAAAAATGCAAATAACACATCGATAGCACTGTCGATCGTGAAATAAAACGTATTTAAACCGAAAGATCGGTGAGAGTGAAATTCAATCAGGTCATCTCTGTACTGGAACTGCTTCTATTTGAGTTAGTTACTCCTATCGAATGAATATGCAGAAAATTTCGATAATGTATCACGGCAAGCATATTTACTAAATTTATATCTATTCCTCTATCCTTTAATGTTCAAAGTATGAGGTTAGTGCTGCATAAACAGGCACCCATTATTATAGAGAAATGTCCATGCTGTCGTATACAATCATATGAAACACCCGTGTTCACCACGCAGGCAACTGCAATCTCTTGAAAAGAAACGAAAGGAGCATGTGCAATGTACTCACCACAAATGAGAATGAGCAATGCAGCGAAAATGACCACCTCGGAACCAGTCTGGAGCGGCACAATAACACACAAGGCGTCAGCATAGCAACCCACTTGCTTTTCTAGAACATTTCTTTTTGAGTGAAAATACGAAGAAACAAAGTTATTTGCAAATTCTGCAGAGTATGTCGGAAAAATATAAACTTAAGCTGGCATCTTTTGTTTGTAATGCCAGTAATAATGTAAGCTGAGTTTGTAAAGATGCATAGTCATATTTCTCATTTGCTTGTGTCATCATGACACGTGTTTTTAAGGATGTTTGCAAATTTTCACCAAAGAATCGCCGGTTTTTTCTGCTATTATTCATACGGAAGTTTACTCTAGTGGATTAATTTTCCAAGGAATCTTATTTGATTTAACCGATTTGATTGTTAATTTATATCGAATTTCATAGAATACGTAACCGATTCGATGATATGACATGGAAATTTCTTAAAATTTGGACGACTCGAATAATCTCTTTGAAAATTAACGCTTGCAACTGCTTTGACGCTGCAAAGTCAGCTAAATGGGTGAAAAATGTGATATGATAATTTCAAGATAGCATGAATGCTCCCACAACTGCGACTCGATTGCGAAACATAAGAAAGGCAGAAAAGAGAATTTTTAAGGGATTGACAACGTGCGTAAGATACTTTAAAGTAACGACGCTGGATATAACAAGAGGGACGGATGCGAGTATTTTGAAAATGGCATTCTCGTTGTCCAACCAGATTCCAAAGAGGGCACCATCCGCTGTGGTGATTATCTACTGTCACGCAGCAACAGCTCGACAGTGCATACGCCGAGCATATCCTTTTTGGAGTTCCCATGCGCGGATCGGCAACTCTCTTTGTACTTCTCGGTGTTGTCTGCTTGAGGTTTTCCTCCAACGATTCGTCTTTCCTTCGTCTTCAATTGCACTTTATAACTGATCTGTTGTGAATCGGCGTTATTCACCTTCTGAATTGCAGTATATGCTTTCAACATTCACGTATTCTTACGCTTATTTGATTACCGAGAAAATATTGCTTTTCGGCTGCATATTGCCATGCTCATGGCTTCCCAGTTCACGTCAAATAACTCAGGAATTTTCTTTCGTTACTGTAGGTACCAAGCAAAGTATCCTTTGCACTTCCGTTCTTCTCACATATTATGCAATCAATTTCGCACTCGTTTTCTCCCCCATTGGGACCTCAGGACGAAATAAGTCAGAGCCATAAACGTTGGGCAAACCAACGGGAGCATGGATCTGTCATCAACTATTGCAAGTACGCTAATGTTTTTGTCTAAGCCCGCGGGTACCGTGCGTTTGCCTATCATTCGCCTTTTCGGTCCCAGCAAATCAAGCTCAATTACTTTCTTCATTTTCACTCCATCAGCGTTACTTCTGCACAAGTGCTTGAACGATCTCTAGCTGCGCGACCTTTCCCGTTATAGATAGTGCAGATTGTTTCACGCCTTCTTCCTCACAGTTGGAAGGATTTGTTGGAACGCTGTTAGAGCAGCCGGAGTGCTGACTTTGCTTCCTTCCTCTGTTTACTTGCATCTCTAAGTATTTCATTTTTCTCTTGCTCGTCCATGCTCTCTTATTCCTCCCACGTTTGCTAATGTGCCCTCCATACTATGACGACATTGTGGTCGGACCTTTAAGCAGCACCATTTCCGACAAGATAGCGCTCATAACTGCGAACTAGAAACGGTAGATTGTGACGAACTTGATAGAAACGGTAGAATGATTTTATTGGCTCAGAGACACGCTTATATGCCAGTTTGATCATACATTTGATCTTTCACAAACATTATATTGGATTGATGGGAAAAGAATGCTATTTTGCGAGTTATCTCTTTTGCATCGGTGTGAAGGGGGACGCTAAGACCAGATGTTTTTCTTTGCTGAGAGACGATGGCGATGTTTGGAATGAAAGCAATTCACTTTCAGCGAGACTGCCATCCGAGAATTTGACTGGAATGAATTTAAAATCTTCTGATTCACGGTTATGGGGGGATCGGGATCTGTCTGAAATTGTATCAACTGGATTGATGATTGTTATTTTGGGTTTCCCAACCGTTTTGCATAATTTGAAATACAAATACAACATCACAAGAATTAGGATAGTTATCACTGATACAATAGATGCATACAATCACTTTGAAGAAATGCTGTCGAGGATGTCCTGGATGTCGTCAGTTGCCACATCCATTAAGTGATGAGCCTCATTCGCGAGCGAGATAATTATATCATTTCCGTTGTTGCGAACTGTCGTTACTAGACTGCTGTTTCGGCAGTGCGGTAGTTTGAGTGCATTCCGCTGAAGCTGCTGCGATGTAATGGCAAGGGATATCTCCAAATTGTCGAATGTAAAAGGTGCAGCATTAAAGGTTATTGTAGCCAGCTGTTCGGGAAGGTGATGTTTTCGAAATGTCGCCACATGAACTGGTCCGTTTGCATCCTTCCAGGTCTCGTTTTTATCTTGGTATATCCGATGAGTTACTTCATGACTGATTTTTCCCTGGACCTAGGTTGTGCGAAGAACAGCCTCTTTCCTACTTGTACTGGAAGATCCTCATAGCACTGTTGGCCAACTCGATGATCATAGTGGACAATTGGCTCATGTATCTAAATACACTTATGCACTCCTATAGCGTCACCAGCATTCCTTGCAGCGATGTCATCCTTTTCAAATAAAAGTCGCGAGATGAAAGTTGGATTCGTATATTCGTGGATAATTTTTGTTAGTGCTCATTCTCTTCGGTGTACTTGCAGCTGAAGCTGGTTGAACTGATGCCAAAGTTGGTCATAAAGAGAGTGATATCTGAGGTTCGAAGAGTCGATTTCTTTCTCGATGGGTTCGGCGTTTGACAGAAAAACGCGCATTCGATATACTGGAAAAGTGCTCACTGTGGAAGATTATTTGACGAGACTGAACTCACTGTTGAGTTGTCGAACCTTATTTGGATGTGCTTCAATCCACTCAGCAACAAATTCACTAATGTTCAGATCAGGGAATTTAATAAATACTCCGTTATGTATTGCATACGCTCACCGGAAGCATTTTTCAGTTTCTGAGGAATTACGAAAGACGAATGAGCTTGAAGCCTTGGGATGGCGACGTGATTAGAGGTTATTAATCCTTCAAAGATACCTTCTTTCGGAGGGTGCATGGTTCTATCAGTTGTGTGGGATTCCAAAGAACGATGCCGTTCTTCGTTGTGCATTCATTTAGGGTGACATTACAATCGTTCATATCCGTAAACTCAGAGAGCAAGTTTCCGTGTTTGGATATTGCTATTTTGCCAAACTCGAGAATAAGATTTGTAGACGTAGTACATCTTTTTCCTAGCCATCCATAAGAATAACCTACCGGTCGGTTTGATTCCCATCGGAGCTCTGAGGAATTGCGGAGAATGACGTTGTCGTATCGTTTTGCGTTGGCCAACTGTCGAAAATTGTTGACGTTACTGGTTTCTTCACTTCCTCATGGCTAACGACTTGTAATGAATGCATTTGTGCACACTACTCGCGAATGATTTGAGCGGTAGACTGTAGGCAGAAATGTCATACTTCTGGTGAGGACTGCGACCCGTGTGTGTAAAGTTTCTTCGTTTGTTCAGCTATGGTACTGCTGTGGTTCAGGCAAGGCCACTAGCACTCCCCCGTGAAAGTCCGGTCAGAATTGAAGTTTGGATTGAAGTGCTTTACTGGAAGCGATAGTGCAGATGTTGAGAATAATCGCTATTAGGGAAAACCTTTTAAGATTCGGTATATGAAATGCGTTGATTGTTGATGTTGAGGACCTGATGACTGACGGATGCGTTGTTGACTTAGGATGGGTAATGGCTACAGATGATGTTTGTGTGTCCTTTTCGGAGCTTTGATCGACCTCTAATGGATAAAAGAAATTGATGAGTCGATTGAGTAGAGTGCGGATAGCAGTACGCACTGTAGCTGAACGGACTTCGCCATCTTCGCTAGGTTTGAGCTCAGTAATAATTCCCACTTGCCACGCTCCTCTTAGCGACTCGGGATCCCCGATCAGTACAACTTCACCACTTTGAGGATGTCGTCGAATAGTACCGTGGGGAGCATTATGGGTGTTTTTGTATCGTTCGTGGAGACTTTGAAGGTACTCTGTGTACCATACTTTCCATAAGCGATCAGTACAATTTAATGATCGTTCCCAGTATTGAAGCAGTCGATCTCTTGCGCTTAGCTGAGGAGGAGAGTAGTCTTCCTCGCCAATGTCGTATTCAGTTGTCGGAGCTTCAATATCTGCTGTAGGCGACAGGAAATCAGTCGGTCGCAGTACTTGAAGTGAGTCTTTGCTTACATAGGTAGGTGGACGGGCATTTATGATAGCTTCAACTTCGCTTAACGTAGTAAGTAACTGCTCAGGTGTGAAACGGTTCCTCCCGATCGATTCACGAAGACTATTTTTGACAAGTCCAATCATTCGTTCGTACACACCTCCTCGCCATGGTGCTCGTTCCGTGATGTATTTCCATTCGATGCCCTTGTGAGCCGAATCGGTTTGTAAGTCGTGATCCATGAAGATGTTCCTCCAGACTATCTCGTTCATTGTTTTGGAGACGGCTTTGAACTGTGACGCATTGTCTAGAGTAATCTGCTTGGGTATACCTCGACGTGCCACAAATCATCTGATACACTTAAGAAACATGGGCGCGGATAGGTCGCTGAGGAATTCTGAGTGGACGGCGCGAGTGGTGAAGCAAGTGAAAACGCTGGACGGCGCGAGTGGTGAAGCAAGTGAAAACGCATATTGCTTTCTCATCACGACGTTCTCGAACTGTAGTAGGTCTCAAATAGTCTAGTCCAATGTATTCAAAGGGACGCGATCGTTGAACTCGTTCCTTGGAGAGTGGTGCGATAGCGGGAAGTTGGAATGGTTTTGCTGTCCATCTGCGGCATCCAAAACATTTGCGAATGGCGGAATTAACTGTTCTCCTTCCTTGAGGGATCCAAAACCTTTGTCGTAATTGGACAAGGGTATGAGGAACACCGCTGTGCGCGTTCTGCGAGTGAATGTCCAAAATGATAAGTTCGCTAATCCGCTGGCTCCGTGGTAGAAAAATGGGATATTTCGATTCCCTTGGAAGATCCATATGATCGAATCGTTTTCCACCGCATCTATAAACGACTTCCTTATCTTTCCATAACTGGTGTTGATCGTAATCCCGTTGACATATTGCCTCTTGCACCTTCAGATGAGTATTATTTCTGCAGTTTTGAAGTCGCGTGCAGTAAGCGGTCCCTCGGTTGAACTTGATAGGTGTGCAGCGCCGACTGGTTTGGATGTTAATTTTGAGAGTTTGCTCAGAAACCGAAGGGTGTAGGCAGTGATTCTGAAGAGCTTTTTCCAAGAGCTGATACGCGACGAATCTATTACTGGTTCCTTTGGGAAATTGTCTTCAGTCAACATCGCTACTGTTTCAATGTCTTTTTTAGTCTCAAACTTATCGTTTTCAACCTTCCATTGTGGCCATTCCATTTCCGCTTTTGTTAGGAATGCAGGTCCCTTCCACCAGAACGAATTCACGGAAAGATCTTGTGGATGTACTCCTCGAGTAAACATGTCGGCAGGATTTTTCTCTGTAGGCACATATCTGAACGTAGCGCTGGACCTGCGAATTTCTAGAAGACGATTGCCGATAAATCGCTAATGAGTTGTACTTGTAGTTGCCTTGATCCAATGAAGCGCGCATTGTGAGTCGCTCCAAAGAAACATTCGACATTCCTCGAGGTGCATCTGTTTAGAGACAAATTTAAGGGCTCTTACTCCAATAAGGACAGCTAAAAGTTCTAAGAGAGGAATGGTTAACCCTTTTATTGGGCAAAGTCGTTTTTTCTCGACTAAATGAATTAAGCATTGCTACTCGGTGGATTATGATGACAGAACGAGTCAAAAATATCCTGAATATCGAGAGAGAGAGAGACTCGCAAGTCTAATTTCTCTCACGGCCAATACCACTCAAAAATTGTTTCTCCTAAATTCTGATAGCTATTTGTGACGCCTAGTTTTTCCCAACAGAACTTACTTTAACTGTATCTCCGAATGGAAGGAGAAAATGATAACGGTGAGGAATGTAAGAGAAGAGGGCGGAAGAGGAGAAAGAAGGGAGAAAGATGCAAATATATAAGTGAGAGGATTACTACCGCCCAAAATAATGGCTAGGAAATAAAAGATAATATTTAAATCAGTTGGAACTATATTACGTTGCACTCAAGGCTTATCAAATATTTATTCACAGAATACAAACGCTCGGAAAGAGGGAAACAAAGAGGATTTAGCTGCACACTGCACCTCATGAGATTTTCAATTGGGCATAATCGAATTTCAGCCAATGGCTACGAGGTGGTCATATCTGCATTGCTATCAGCAAGCTAGCATAAAATATAAATAATCTTCACTACCTACTGAGTATTCTAATATATCAATGCTAACCTTTGCAATTTTGACGAGTTCTTTGGCCATATTGCGGCGAACGTTGCGCGCTCGCAGACACATCAATGCTGCCGCAATGCAAAATTTTTTGAATGGCAATGCTTTGCAACTTTCAGCTGAAAGAGATTCTGGCGAATGCTTCAATGCTTGACGCGTAATATAGCATTTACATACTGCGAGTATTCATTCACACAACCAACACACAAATATACTACCGCCATGTCAATTAAAAAGTTCATAGTATTGCATCACATTTCTGCATTATTCACTCAAAACATTTGATCGGAGAACAGAAAACAACAACTATCATCCCTGTTTTTTCAAAACCATGGTTCCAACATCTTCTTCCTCCATATAAGGTATCTGACAAAGCCAACGGTGGAGACCACCTTGAATAACCTCTGAAGATTAGTGACCTTTGGACCACTGATGACAATCGACCTAAATTTCTTTTGGCCACTAACCGATTGATTATACTGATTCACAACAGAAATTCCGTTCAAACAGAATGCACCTGAAATATGCGGGTCGGTAACCGGACAAGGGATTCAATGAAAACCGAGTTTCGGTAATTGGTACAGAGCAGCCGAAATTTCGTCCTGACTTAAATCCGCTGACCGATTATTATCACAATTCGGATGCTATTTATAACGTGTTTCGAGCACATCTGTCGCATAACCAAAGCATATCTGAGATGCTCCCCGTATGGGTCAACTAACGCGCTAATAATGTATATCACTGGCTGAAAACGCTCAACGATGTCAAGTAGAAAAAATGTGCAACATTGTACGCCTACTTTGCGACTTCTTTTCGTCTAGCTCTTTGACGAGCATGTCGTTTTTTGCAAGCATTCTTCCAGTTGCTCCTTCAGTGTGTTTACAGTGCCCAACACCTGAATGTTCTCGTTGCAATGAAAGAAAATCAAAAAAGCAAAACCACAAAGCTTCCATAGTCAGTGGAAGAAGGCGAAAATAAAGCAGTCGTTCATTTCACCAAACTCCTCTTATAGCGGCAAACATAATGCATAACTGTAAACCAGAGCTTCTCGAAAAACTGCTGGCCGGCGCAAAAACGGTTGCCTGCATGAGAGATTTCAACCTCTAGTTTCTTATTCCCCGTTGCAAGCAACAAAATGTGCATCTGCAAGTGGTCACAATAAAAAATCTTAGTGCATGGATCCACAGGCAAAAATGGGAAAGAAAAGGAAAGGTATCCTAATCGAAGCCAACGAGCATATTTCTCGATGACTGCCCCTCTGTGACTCAAACATCATACAACACCCCGAATATATCAAAAGCAACGCAGAGCTGTACTCCAAGGTGCTAGATGCAATGGCAACAGACACCAATGTACCCTACTCTGAGGAGATGTAAATGAACAACAGATATGAGAAGTGGTCGCGTCATGCAGCAATTTGGGTACACCGAAGAAAAATGGCCTCCTGACGTTTGATTGCCCACGGAATGTTCCCGAGACGAGCGGTGATTTCAGAGACACGACGTTCCCTTTGCTCACGTTTATGCTGTTCGGTGATACGAAGCCGATTCAATCAGATTCTGCTGGTGCAACCGACTTGTGCACTTCTCCACTGCTTACAATTCCAATAACAGATTCTGCTGTGCAACCGACCTGTGTGCACTTTCCACTGCTTTGTTAACCACGCCTCAAACTTGGCTAATTAAACGTTTATTCGCATTTAAACAATAAAAACGCGACGTAAAAAACACTTGATTATCAGAAGTGAAAGTAATATGATGGTGGATCAAAATATGATTAAGAAGACTCTGTGTAATTACAAGGCAAGTACGTAATGTTATAATTGCTTATAACCCGACGGAAAGAACACGCATACTTATTAGTAAAGCACGTAACCTGATACTGAGTAGAAGTATAACACCACACTTAAGCGAACTCACTACAGTTACTTGACACGTACGTAATGCTATGGTACCTTACAACCTGACGGAGGGAACACGCACACTCATTAGTAAAGCACATAACCTGATACTGGTATTCTAAGACGAACCACCTCAACGCGAAGTATATTCTTGGGTAACTGACGGAACTAAAAGTGAACGTAGGCGAGCGGAAGGCGTCAATACTTGGAATAGCGCGACAAATAGACGGGTCGTAGACGGCAATTAAATGCTCGGGAGCGTCAACTCCAGCAGCGATTGTGATTGCATCAACGCCAGCGGGCGAAGGAGATAAAGCGATGGTGGATCAGGGAAGTCACGCGTCAACTCGGAACTGACTGAAGCAGACAGCGAAAAGCGAGCAGTAGCTCAGTCGACAACGAACAACAGGGACATAGTAGGCCAATTTGTTAACAGTGACTTTTTCTTGTTCTGTTTATTTCTATTTGTTTGTTCACGAATCTTTGGGGACAAACATACTATCCTATATAACCTAATTGTTGACCATTTTTACACACCATCACACACATACACACCCAAACACACACCCATCAAAAAAGGGTGGTCAACACACCACCTTTTTTTGATGGGTGTGTGATTTGGGTGTGTGTGTGTGTGTGTGTGTGTGTGTGTGTGATGATGTATAAAGGTGGTCAACAACTAGATTATGTGTGTTAATAGTTTGTCCCCAAAGTTTCGTGAACAAACAATACAAACAAACAAAAGCGAGAATATCAGTATAAAAAATTGAGCCTACGGTCCTTTGTTGTTCTCGACTGAACTGCGGCCCTCTGATTATTTTATCATAAATAACAAGAATATTACATCGTCACTTCCCTTGACAAAGATAGTTCATTATACCGACGGAGCACTTTCGTCTCGTGCGTCAGACCACAGACCACGTTCTCCTCTTTTTCTCTTTTCTCGCCTTAGCACTTCAACACGTTGCGCAAATATCTGTACATTGTTGAAGAGCATAAGATACGTTTTTAAGCATGATGCAAAGAAGGATGCAAGGGGTTTGTACAATCATGAATGTAGTGGTGGTTTGCAAACTCTTTTGCAGGAAGCATGGTAGCTAGCCTGCCTGTGAAAATTGAAGTGTTTCCACACAACGACGCTTTCTGCATTGTTTCTTGTCCTTTCGCTTCCTTCACCCAAGTGTGCCAATCTCATGTAAGAGAGAGGTTCCTATTACCCTTACTGGATTATTCTTAACTTTCAACTTCAGGTAGCAAGAATGCCTGGACTATATACTATCTATTTCAGAAACTCATGAAGTTAATGAAGAAGTTAATGAAGAACAATGAAGAAGTTAATCAGCAGAAACAATTCATTTCGTCCATTTGCCATCCGCGATTTTAGGATCTGAGCTTCATGTCTAGGTTTCTCACGATGCAAAAACTGAAAACGAGCGCAACAGAAGCAAAGCCTCACCTCGTTGTTCAGAAAAAACTGCAGCATTCTCATCATAGCCGTAAAAGCCGAACGAACGCTAATGTATATCTAGCAGTGTTCCGCAGACATCCACCTCTTTACCCTTCGACAGCACTGATCAGCGAATTGGAATCGTAAATTAGAAACACCACGCATGGAAGGCGCAGAAAAATTTGCATCGGGATAGTTGACTGTTTTACAGCTTTCGAATGAAAAAAAGTGTAGGAATCAGCGAGATGCCACCAGACTCAGTTTTCAGCAGCGTTTAAAAGCAGCATGCGAAAAATCGCCAACAAGCTGTCAGAAAAGCACTAAAAGCGACCGTAAAACGTCCACTTCGCTCGCTGATAAACGAGGAACGTATGGTGACGACGTTTGGAACACTGTGATGTGTTCGATAAACACTAGAACTACAAATCCATCTATAAAATGAAATTCGCATGGAAATGAAGCTAACTCTGATATCTCGTAAGGCGTTTTAAGTAATCGCCTTCGCAAGAGGAGCATTCGATAAAGGCAACTCACGACCCTCCGTATACCTCTGCCCTAAGAGTCTATTGGCCTGAAGGAATCAGCACAGATAACATCGCTTTCTTCACCTAATACACCATGCACTGCGAGTCATTTTGACTTCCTGTGCAAATATTTGCAGCATTAGAGCTGAACACTCCGAGATGTTGTAAACACAGGTAGAAGGAGTTCGCAGGTCCTGAGGTTCGAGCTGAGGTTTGCACTGACAACATATCTCAGCCAGCTGAACTTTATAGACCATGAGACTGCTAATGCGATATCCAACAGAGTGCGTTAATCTGCAGCAGAAGGCGCCGCTGGAAGCTGCTGCATTCGTCAAGTACAAACACCTTTCCTACATAGGGGAACAGAATTCTGTGTCCTTCTCTATCTCAGAAAAAAGCATTATTCCGCGACGAATGAATCTTTTGATGGGATGGTGCCAGAGTTTTAGTTGACTGCATGCAGAATTCGCTAAAAAATACCCGGTGGAGGATTTACGATTTGCCACAACATGGGACTTTTCGGAGGCTTACTAAGCATCTCTACCCTACATCTTACTAGGCGCATATATTGATTATATACTCATCACGCTACACTATTCGTTTTCAGAAGGAAAACAGTTACACTGTCCTCCGCGGCCCGCAGTTCGCTGTTCAGACTGGCTCGTTTTTGTTGTTCGGCGAACACCTCCATACGCACACTGGAAATCACTTTTATTAACAATACCCAATACTCCACAGACTTGGACGCCAGCCACTACCTTTGCAAGAGGAATGCCACCTCAGTGACGACCTTCTCCATCCCTACCTCTCCAACCCATCTACATGCTTTCCAACAAAGCATATAAAAATCTCCCCAACTCAACCTCTATTAAGGTTACAATGGATACAGCATGCACCCACGCAATCATAAGATAACTTTCTACCTCTCAACCCCCCACTTCAAGAAACAAGGAGGTTATTCACTTTTGTTTCACCTTCAACGAAACCTTATCTTTTCCTAGCAGATACATACTTCAAGCTGGCAAATATGCAGCAGCCTCAAACTTTACGAAGATCCGTCCCATCACTCAGCAGAGGTGGGAGCATCAGTGAAATCTGCCACAATCGACAGCAATTTGCGAGAACCCAGCAAACTGACTGTACGTTTGGCTTCCGGGTTTATTCTTTGGGAAAAATATGGAACCATTTCCGGAATGCTGTATTTTCAACTGAAAGCTATTCTGCATTGTTATGAATAAGCGGAACTTATTTTCATCAATTGCTTCCTCATCGCATCGAGTGCCTTTCCGTAACGTTCTTGACGAACGTTCTTTTCTTATAGTATCCCAAGTCACTCATTTAATAACTCAGCAGTTATTCAACACAAAACGCTATTGAATCAACTGATATACTGGGAGAATGTACAACAACATTAGCTTAAGAATTGTATAATTGGGATTTGGAGATATTCATGAGTCGGTTAAAAAATCTTTGTATTTGATTTCATGAGTTTCTGCACAAATCTTGAGTATAAGCAGATGAAAGGCTTAAATGCTTATCTACCTTCACATGGAGGTCACAGCCGACCCTTATGCATTAGCCAGGACAACAAACGAACAGACAGGCATGAAAATTTATTGATTACCTCAACGTGTGGATGCGCAGCGTGAGTATTTCATGCCGACTTTGGTAACAGATTACAAAATACAATGATGCAACCCCCACTTGCCACTTGGACAGCGACCAACCTCTGCTACGCCTCTGCTACCTTCAGCAACTTATAATATTGAAACTCCGCTGTCAATATATAACTGCTGGTGCCATTCGTACTTTATGAAATATCAGCAAAACTATATAACACGTATCGTAGAGTTGAATTAATGTGAGAGGAGGAGAGAGCGGCCCAAGAGTCGGTGGTCCTCGAATCTCAGACTTTTTGTAGGGTTCCTGAGGATAATCTATTCTTTACAGGTCACCGGGGAATGCGATGCCACACACTATTGTTTGAAGACCCTTCCAGAGTTAGGACATCTTGAGATGCAAAAGTCGATGTAATCTGTGATAAAAACCTCTGTTTGCTAAAAGAAACCCCTGCTTTCTGCGTGCCCAACCTTGTCAACAAGCCTATCACGAAGGCAAGAAATATTACTTATTCCATTTTGAAAGCAGTGGGCACTGTGAACTGCTCCTCAGCAGCCGTGAGGTGTCGCGCACTTTTGTCTGGACAGGAAGCTTGATACATTTTCGTCATAGGAAAAAAACGAAGCTCTGTCTGCCCATAAAATTTAATGATGCGCACTTCTGCTCTCCCTTCTAGTCTCCACTTTCGATCTTTTTGACGACCTGCGCCCCCCGAAATTCGGCTGCGTTTGCCACCTCCATGGAAAGGAAAGATTGGGAGAGAGAAGGAGGAAAAATCTGTCGGTCCATGTTCATCCATTCTTGTGCTCAAAACACTTACGCATTTTCCCTTAACTAATACCGCCGAATATTACAATGCTGCAGCTGACGTGACAGCACTCATTCGATTGCAAGAAATGCTCTCAATAAACCATCGGCTAAATGTGATCACTTGCTAGCTTGGATAGTAGTCGTCTATGACTAACTCTACTCATCCCATCACAATGTTCTTATAGATGTGAGGTTTCTCTGAGAGTCGATGAAAGTGACGGCAAGCTTCTAAAATGTTCTGCTGAGTTATTTTTTTACAATTTCCCTGGGTGCTGGCCGTTAGTAAATTGTTTGTTGGCATAGTTTGTAGGAAATGCGCAAAAATAGATGAAATGTGTGCTAAACACATTCGATAGCCCGGCGATTTTGTTTTTTTTTTTAACATGAGAGCAAGGAGTCACTTTTTCGATTTAAAGAGCATAGAACAACAGATTGTTATTTTCTGTTTCTGCACAGATATAGTTTTTGAACTTTTGGGCCGAGCTTGCCAAAATTTGCATTGCCGGGGCACGGTACTGGGCGCAGGTTACCTTCGCAGATGAGCCAGGTCTGGGCCTGGGACGCACAATTTAGAGGTTTATTGTATCATTCTCATGGTATCGTGTCGATTATTCAAATAAGTTGGCACCCACGTCTGGTATCATTCTTTATATGTACTTGCTGTAATTTTTGCAGCGAAGAGGATTGTAAACACCTATTTCTTCTGCTCTTGTGCGAATGAACTCAACAATGAGGGACGCAACGAAGGATGTTCTTAAAGAAGCCGAGGAGATCGGTACGTTTTCGGGCGTCATGTTTCTTTTTTCTTTTCAATAATTGGGAAGATGTATGAGCAAGATGCAACCACAGTCGAATGTAATTGCAGTGCCATTCATCACCTTCCCCACCCCTCCCCCCTCCACCCCGCTCCACCCGGCCTTCGCCTCCTAAGGGGAAATAGAAGGACTTCAAAATGTGAATGAACTTTGAAGGGAATTCAGTTCGAAGTGGTCATCAAATATGCGCCATATTTTTCTCTTGAATTGTTTATTGTTTCTGCGAGGTGTTTATTCAACATCGACACTTTTCAGCAGATTCATGCTTCGATATATCACCAGAACACTCTTTTCTATATACACACACAGAGCATTTCAAAAAATCGATGCTGAGTTTGCGGCCATCAAATTATTGGTTTAACTGGTCTCAGATATCGAGCTGAAATTAATGCACTCTCGGTTAAGACAGCTCACACTTTATTGGTGAAAAGTGCTTTAATGACTGCCCTAGTTTCAGTCGTACTCAACATGTAACGCCGTTATCGCAACAGTATGCTGACCGAACGGGAAGCAGGTAATTTCCATCCCTCTTTCGATCTATTCTTCTCGATTGTTCCTTCCAGAATGTTGTTGTCTGCACAAGCTTGACACATGTCATGTCGTGTGTCGACATAAAAATTTAGTATGCCAATGACCAGCGATACAGCCACGTGGCTGCATGTTGCTCATCTTTTGACCCGTCACCTCAATCCTCCTTGAATTCCATGTTAACCTGCAATGAATTTTGCTGGGAGAGATGCTGATCTCACGAGCTTAAAGTTGAAAACTTGGGACATTAACTTGATTGTTTGCGCTAAAGGCGCACCCTAGCTTCCTTTTCTGCAAATTAAGTCCTTGCAATGCTTTTGTTTGCAGCGTTGGCCTGTTAAGATTGTAATGCTGCAATTGCGGGCATCAGCTGTGGTGACTTCCCATACAGCACTACCTGTTGTGTTTGTTGGAGTTTTCGAAAGAAGTGGATTGGCAGGCGTGGATCAAGACATCCAGGCATCTGTTTCAGCGATTCAAAGTATTCGGTGTATCAAGGCGGGTCGGTTATCGGGCGGGTATCACCACACTTTCTTAACAGTTTTGAGAAAGACTTTCACCTCAATAATTGGATTGACCATTAGACGGTGTTTTCGACAAGTGCAACTCCTAATAGTTTTAGAGGGGATATTCCAAGGATATGTAAGGGGTCTGTTAACTGGGGAGGTTGTTTTCTTTCTCTTGTTGTGAGAATGTTATTCGTTGGAATTGTTTCTCTCTGATGCAGAAGTGAGAATTTTCATATGTGAATTGGTGACAGAAGTTGGATCATCCGATGCTTATGAACGTTTTTATTGATCATTGCGAGTAAGACATATGTTTTCACCAATTTTACCTTCAAATGACTGTAGCATTAATGTTTAAAACGGAAGAGGATTCGAACCATTTCTGGTCCTAAGAGCTGTCTTTCTTCATTTATTGATATTGTGGAACCTTCGAAGTGCATTGACATCCGCTGTTTGAAATGTAGACTATGCGGGAGTCAGTTCTGTTTTTTCTTCTGCTTTTCGCCGCTCTGTTCTACTTAGGCATGGAATTACGGTGCTATGATACAACGAAGTGAATTCATCATTTAAGCAAAAGTTTATCCGTTCATAATTGTTAAAGAAGAAGGTAAAAGTGGAAGCGGAGCTGCGTCTGGCCGATTATCAGGTGACTCAGAAAGAGGAGCAACTGAAGAGCTTGAAGAATGTTACCAATTTCCAGAAGGCGATCTTGAACAGGTCACTGTTGTGCTTTTTCGATCTGTTGGCATTTAGCTAACCAGCAGGATTTGGGTGACATTGAAGTTGTTGTACAGAGAACGGCTTCATTTGGTGATGTACTGTCTGTCACCGTGATCTGTTACCAAAGTGAGAACAAGAAGACCTAATAGGATAGGTATCCTTTTAGGTCTTCTTGTTCTCTGGAAGTCGCGTGGTGGAGTTGGCTCAATCGTGCCACAATTTTCAAGCCGGTGTTACCGAACCTTGCGGCGTGCCGAATGTTCGGACGGATTCAGGATGATGATGATGTCCTTGCACATCTGCGTTTCGGATGATGTTGCATTTCATCGTTTTACCTGTAAGACATGGTGCGATTTGATTAAAGACGTGATATATGAAGAATAGCTGATAGGAATAGTTTTGTGCAGGATGCTCTATGCCGAAATTATATGTCGGTGCATTTGTCCGTTTTTATGCCTACCTATTCGGCTCTTTCAATTCGTGAGAGGTAAAGCTGTATGGTGTATGGGTGGTGATGGGTTGAAGGTATCATATTTCGTGTGGTTAGGAACAGTTAGATTATGGGACACATCATGCCTCATCTAAAGTCTTTAATGCTGAATGAAGAGCAGTTATATTTCGAAAAGAAACTTACCTGGAGGATTAATCAACGAGTCGACTATCGGCTACAGTAAAATTTCGAGTAGGTTCTCCTGTATTCACCACTTCTCATTTCTGCTTATGTTGATGCAGCTGAATTTCCCGCTCATCCATGCCAAAAGAAGGGGCCAACTGAATCGGTAAGGTCTTCAGGGGCCCACTTCCGAGAGTCTCAGCTTACAGCTGGCGGGAATATTACTGCAGCAAAATTTAATGCTTACAGCCTAATCGACGGGAAGGCCCACGAGCTCAAATTTGTGTTGATCTCTTCTATGGATTACTTAATGCTCAGTGTTCGCTCAAAATTTGTATCGAATATAATTCTGTGCGGAAAAAAATGATAACGTTTACTTCTTATCAGGAACCCTTAACGCTGAACTTTGAGTGAGACGCTGCATAAAGTGCAGACTAATCAGCAGCTAACGAATAAGTTGACTTGCAGCTGAAAGTCGAAGTATCACTTTGGCGGGTAAGGAAACGTGGACTTTTATTTATTGTGATTAGGCGATAAGATGTGACGTCCTGCTCGCTATCGGATAACGGCTGTAATCGACTGAGGTAAGGTCCAGCATCGGTACTTTCCCGTCGACGCAGGGTCCTATCACGGGAATCATGATTCGACAACGCGCTTCCACAGGAATGGTTCGACTTCGTTGGTACTGGAAAAGGAATGATGTGATCGGCGTGTACTATAGAATGAAGCAGTACAGCTTTGAAAAATTATGAGAGTGCGATGATGTGTTCAATCTTCCTCCTGATAGAAACGATAGAGCGCACACGCAGCTACCAAATTTTCCCTTACCGTCTCCCCGGGTCTTTGATAACTCTGGTCATATTGGAATTTGAGACCACGGAAGAATAAGAGAAAAATTTTTTCTATCCGAGATCGGCATTTTTGATATCAAACCGTAGAACTCATCGAGTTCTATGGTTTGACGCCAAAAATGTCGATGTTCGGTAGAAAAAATTTTTTTCATATTTTTCCTTGATTCCCAAGGTCCAAAATGACCGCAAGTATCAAAGACCCGGAATGATGGTAAGGAAAGATTTGAAAAAAAAAAATTTTTTTCTATCCGACATCGGCACTTTTGGGGTCGAACGATAGAACTCGATGAGTTCGATTGTTTCATACCAGAATCGCCGATGTTTAGTAGAAAAATTTTTTTCATTTTTCCTTCGTTACCTATGGTTCGATAAGACCGCAGGTATGAAAGACCCGAAGAGATGGTTAGCGAAAAATTGGAAAAATTTTTTTCTCTATCCGACATCGATATCTTCGGTGTCAAACTATGGAACTCGATGGCTTATATTGTTTTATACTAGAACTGCCGATGTTCAGTAGAAAAAATTTTTTCATATTTTTCCTCGATCCCCAAGGTTCATATGACCGCCTCATCCCAGGACTCCCCGATAGACGGATGCATCAGGCTCATGTGGGGGTAGGAAGCGTGAAGGGTTTGCTCTGAAGCTCACGCAGATGTGCAAACATGAAAACAAAAATTTAACTACCCTTTTTCCTAATGATTAATAAAATCTCATACATTACCACATATTTTGATCTTGCAATGAAGTTCGCGCTGAAAGGACTCTCTTTCTGCGAAACGTAACAATTCGGAGGCATTATTTTTCTTCAAACCACAATGCCATCAAGACAATGTCCGCTCAATTCGGCCACCACCACAACTGTCGCGGTTTTTCTGGGCCGCCGTTCTTGTAAAAACTGCTTCATATTGCAGAAACGTTTATTGCCAGATTATTTGTGGCAAACAATTCAGAAACTTCTGCATGTATACAAGCTGTGTCTATTATTGCATTGCGCATCCAGATGCAAGCTGACAAAAATCTGGGATAGGCAGGACAATGGCGAAAAGACGTGGAGGCACTGCGGTCTACAATGCTCGAAATTCTTTTAACGAAACGAATTCAGCAAAATATGTGAATAGAGAATTGGACAGTGACCCAAGGTCTTTCGACTCGCAACTGCATGATGCAGACATTTGGCCACTGTACATGCAAGCACAAGGCCAAGTGACCTAAGGCCACCTACGATATGCAGAATCTTGAAGTCGGAATTGTTTCGTTCAACTGCCTCTGTGCATGTTTATGCGAACCTATTTCTGTTTCATTAGCCATTACCTGGTCGACAACTAACTGCACTGCCACGCCAATTAGATATTCATGTGGAGTCAGACGTTTTACTCGATCAAAAGAAAACATGAAAGTAATAACAACTGGTCCATTGGAATATAGGCCCAAGGAGTATTCCTCATTTTCTAGTCCCCATAAATTCGGTACTCATTAGAGCTCCCGCTTTCATATTACTCTGCGTTCGCTTACGAATCCCTATACTTCTCCCTTTTGCAAATGAATATTTACATCTTCCACTGTCATAAAATATTAACTTTTTTATTTGAATGTTTCTTGAGCATATCGCTTACCTCTTCGCTCCTTGTTTGTAAAGCACTGATAAAGCCTGCTTCATGCACATAAAAAAGCAAACGCCTGAAAACAGCCGAAAGTCACTCTGCCACAAGTCATCTCACTCTAATGCGTGCTGCACAGGGACAACAAACCTTCACTTCATGAATATGAGTATTACTCCGCTAGGCAGCATAGTAAGCAAACCAAAAAGGGACATCTCAAGCATATAGAAACAAAAATAGAATCCAAGAACATTGAACGAACTCAAGCCGTTCACTTTAAAGGGAGACAAGCTTGAATCCACAACATACGAAGTATTGACAGGCAACGGCTATTTGCATTCGCCTTCACATAAAAACCAACGAATTCAGCTCGTATGAAGAAATGGACATCTTATGAGCTTTCACTTCCTTTAGTGAACCAAAAAAAGATGGAGAAATACTTCTGGTGCACAGAAAACGTGGTAATGCAACAAGAGATGGAAATCACAATCTCCTCCACTATACACAGACGACTAATTCAATGTAATGTAGATGGAACAGAAAAGTATGGTAAAGAGCGCAGCAAGATCTCTCTGGAGGGACATATCAAAGCCAAATCGCTTGAAAAAAAAACGAGAACTTCGAGCAGCCCACAGAAAAGATTCTGGGACTACCTACACCAAACTATAAAAGAAACTTACAAAAAGGGATAAACTTCATCCTCATTCCTATGGCATCAAACAACCACCTTAATCCATCGCAACATCCACAATGGAAATGACAAATTTGAGCAATCGCTTCCAGTGTGGAATCATCAAGGCACCATCATCCCACCATCAGGTTAAATGCGATCGCACGTAGTGGTTCTACACTTTAAGATAAAATATAAGGACACCTTCGAAGCACTTATATCAGACTGTGTCAAATGAGGTGTGGTAAACATTATAAATCTGTTGCTCCAAATTGGACGTAGCGAAATGGCCATCGAAACGATAAATGGCGGCAAGTATTGCTTTCATCAAGAACATTCGAATCAATGCCGCGAGCATAAGTTGAGTTCCCGAGCATAGCGAATTAGTCTCGCTTCGTCAACTGAATACAGATTGCCCCTTGAACAAAACTTCGATAGATATCCGAAATTATGTTCACACGAGACACTGCACGGCGGAAAACATTCGACCGTTGGTACAACGATGCTTGTGAGGAGCATCTCCGAGTACCAAATAATCGACAGCACGAACGTATCACTTCATCAACATGGACAAAGATTAGCAATGTTGTTGAAAACTAATGTTCTCAACTATCGTTGACACAATCATCGCTGATGAAGAAAAGAAAAGAAGGGGACAATAAAAGACTGCGTGAGAGAGTAATATTCCGCGTCGGCCGTTTTCGACTTACCTCTCGTAAACGGTCTCTCGTCAACACTGTTAATCGGCATTAAAACTGAAAGGAAGCTAAGTCAAGAGCCCTTTGTGGGTATCACTTCTGTCCAGTGCAGGAAATGTTCAGTGAACGATACAATAATCATAAACTTATGGGGCCTTAACGCAGTTGGGACATCACGCCGAGATGAGAGCTGTTGCCCTGATAACCTCTGAAGAATGTCATATAAATTTTTGAGATTTTCATACATAACAAAAAGGGCACGAACAACCAAAGCGAGATTTCACTCATCAAGCACATCGAAAAGTTTTCTGCATCCCCGTGGTGCAAACAAACTTCCATAAAAAATATACTGGACCTTCAAAACTCTCCCCACTCTCCCCCCTCCCAGAGGACCACTGCCCCAATAAAGTATGCAATGATCTCATCCACTTCTACCGTCATTCCAATATGCAACATTGGAACGCTGCCCCTCATCAAAAACGGTCAAAAAATTCAGTTTCTGTGCTACGCAGTACATTCGATCGGATCTATAACACTAAATATTAAAATTAGATTGCGCTCCTCTAGCCCCTCAGGGCAATTCTTTACGATGTCCGAATCTTACATTATTGTCATTATTACAAATACCTTACGTATAGTGAAGTGCTTTGGCAACTTGTGCAGCGATCCGTCTATTGATGGGTGATTGCAACTCCACGTCGTATAACATATCTTTTACTTGGATAAGCCTTCCACACAGATGGTAAAACTGAAAACCATACCAGTGAAAATAATGACATGGATTGTAGCAAGAAAGAAATGCACAAATAATTGGCAAATTCATACATTAATACTTGTAAACTAAACGTTTTAGTTCAAAACTTCTGCTTTCCTACATGAGCTATCAAGTTACTGAAGTACGCTGTTGAATCAAAAACGCTTCTGTATCTTATAATCCCCTTAATTTGATCCGAAATCACTCCGGCATGTAGATGAAAACGTCTCGTATTTGTTTTTTTAATTATTCCGTTCTTTAAAAATTTTCTTCCTGTCTTCCATACTCTTACATCTTCGTCAATGTTCTGACCCTCCCACTTCATCCGAAAACACTCGACTTTGTAAAAACTTTTTCGTCGTTAATATTCCTGCGCATCTGTGTTGCTTATCACCCCTTCACTCGCTCCGTTATTCTTTCACATGTACCCACTACTATCTGCAGTCATATTTATTTGCTTAATTACTTATTTATTTTCCAAAGGAAGGACTTCAATTAAGCGATTACGTATATTTTGCAAACATACGCACTATTTCTTACATATCTGCATAACTAACGTACACTTGCAGGTTAGTCTCTGCGTCTCAAAGTACACACAGGTGATAACTCTAACATGTAAGACTGCATAATCATTACAGAACTGAACGGCAGGCTAGTTGCATAGAATGCATGGATCGTTCAAAAACTTGTGCACCTCGCCCCACTCCCTCTCCGGACACTGTGCTATCCAAAAGCTGTCCTCCTCACGTTCTTCGAATGAAAACACGAACACACCCTCGAAATCTTAAACGAAGTTCACCGGTCTCGATTCTTAGGCTCGCTCAATAATCTTCTTGTACCAGCGAAAAATACGTTTATCGAACACACCATTCAGCCAAATAACCAACAGAAACAAGTTATATGCTCCATCGTCTGGGTGCTTCAATGAAAAAAACATAAGGCAGTGGCCACCAATCTTGTCATTACATCAAGTTTATTGAAGCCATAACACATCAGCGTTCAAAACCGCAGTAAACGTACGCTTATTATATATCATGTATTCGGCAACCGTGTATTGCGGTCAACTTTTGATATTCATCCTCCCAAATGTCGATCATATATAGAAGACAGTGGCAAGATTCACAACCTACCATAATTGTTACACGCACCAGAAGGTGTAAAGTGTAAGCCTTTGAGAAGTCAGGCCGCACAGTGTAATCGAAAAAACAAGGAGTTCTAAAGCCTATTTATTTTCAAAGCCATAACCTGCTTCGCTCTCAACGAACTCGCAAAAAGTGCCCCACTTAGGATTGATGCAGTCGGAACGTCGATTACGCATGGGTAGGAAGGAACAGTAGCAAGGCAGAGCTCAATAGGTCCTCAACTGAACCGAACAGCCACTCTAATCCGTCCACAACATGATCGAAATTCAATTCACTGCTTCTTTATGTAATCTTTCCCAACATGCTAGCCTTCGTGTATACAGATTCTTCTTGGTGAAAGTTACCCACGAGCAACGGAAAATGTCAACTCTCAAAGCTCAAATGTTTTCAGCGCAATTTCCTGCATACTCCAATATTAACTGCTGGAAATATTTCCATCTCACTTTTCTGTATTTCCATGTCAGCTCCATCATTCGTTTAATTCCTCACGTTTTTATAACTTTAACTTCGTTCACTCCGCCTCTCCTTTATACCTGAGTTTTTCTAACTGAGCCCTTTTAAAATTTTGCTCTCCACGTAAACAAGTCAAACGACGAGAAAGTTTTTTCACTTCAAAAAGATTTTGCAGATTTTCAAAGTGCAGTAATGACCGATTAGAGAACATATATGGGAAGACAACAAATATTTCTCACAATGTTGTAATTGAAGCGTTGTAATATAGCGTGTTTTGAAGACAAATAATGTTGCAGCTCAAAATTNGTTCCTGATAAGAAGTAAACGTTATCATTTTTGACCTCTTACGAAATCCCATCAACTGAAGCCAATTGATTACAATATTTTGTGACCGTCAGTTGAGTCAGCCAGCGGCCTGTGCGAAATGGCCAGGTTGATGTAGAGCTGAGGCTAGCCTGAACGAAAAGGAAGCATCCATAAAGACGTTGTGAAATCAGTGTAATCCATCGGATTTCGTGGACTACGATGATTTTCTTCGCGGAATATACGCAGAGAGGCGAAATTTTGTTCCTCAATGTGAAGCATATATGTAAATCTTATAGGAGAAGTACAGAAGGAATTACGTTTTCGGAAAATTCAGGAAGGATATTAACGTTCTTTTCTGAAAAAATTAACCTTTCCACTGCATCCTGTTTCAGACGTTACAGGAGGTTCCTAAGTTCTTATTTATGAAAGAGGCTGCCGTAGGCGATAAGTTTCGTGGCGTTTCTTCTGTATCCGTTTTTTTTTGCCTTCTTTTCCCCTCATGTGAACTAGTGCATTAGGGGCCTTCCTCTGACCAATCTGTCCAAAAATGGGGGGGTCGAACGAACGGTTGTTATGGTGTGCAAGGAGCGGTACATGATATGACTATGGATCAGATAAATGAAACATGGGAATCGCAGAGTGATTACCTCTGCCGAGGGATGTCGAGGAAGATTTATTTGTTGCAAACATATCGCCCAATGTTATTCGACGGAAAACGAACCATTTCTCATACGATGAAATGAAAACACTTTATTCATTCAATGATTCGAAACTCCCTTATCCACTGCTCTTTGTAGTTTATCCAATTGCCTTTCATATTTCTCTAGCTTGTCACGCGTTTTGTAGGGGTCTTTGTCGCTTAAACTACTGAAGAAATCGGGGCGCAAATGGATGAAATCCCACGTAAGACCTCTGCAGACGACGTCCCAGTTGTTCCATCGAATCTTTTTGAAACAAAACTCGGGTATGTTGATGTCTGTCGGATATGGTGGACATCTCCACCGAACCTGTAACCACAGCCGACATTCGTACATTGAACGAAACTCCTTCAACTCAGCGCATTTCATGACTACATCCACTTCAAATGAAAGGAATCTCGTTAGAACAGCCATTATTCATTATATAGTAGTTAAGCAGGAGCATAAAAATCGGGGAAATACTGCATAATCGTACGAAAAAGGCCGTTTACGAATGCTGTTACCACATAGGCTTCATCTTTTACAGGAAAAAAAATAAAATAAAAGTGGCGGAAATTGCCGTTGTTGTGATCAGAGTGCTTGGAAAATTTGGGATTTTATGCATTCATTCCCAATACAGGATACGTGTTTGCTTACGTGGTCGAATCCTAAAAGAGCTCGATGCAGCTATCCTTAAAGTTTACTGTAGTTATGTTAACGTTAATATCCTCGTTCGTCTTGCGTAAACGCTCCATTGTTTTTCGCGCATTTTTCTTACTCAGCAGAACAGTTCCGCACGATGCCAAAGGTGTATCTTGAGAAGAGAAGAAAGCTAACGCTCAGCGAAGTGTTCAGTTGTGCAGGTATAGGACATCGCAATGAGAGGAAAGACTCTTCTGAGTTTTTGATTGGCTGAAAAGATAACTGCGCAATCAAGGTTTGTCTCAGTAAAGCATATGGAAACAGAGTGCCGTAAGATGGAGAAGATGGAAGGTACAAACAACGCGCAAATACAATCTGCTTTCAGTTTTCGAAGTCTGTTTCTTCGAACTGAAAATAGAATACCGAATGACATGTTCCTTTCTGTGGAAAGGAGCAAACGGTGCGTCACGGCCTGCAAACCCCTGGGGTGCAATTACATGTATCGAAAGCAGAGAATATTCTGACCCAGGATGTTCCTTGTAGCTATTCTGAGCACCCGAGAACTGATCAGAATGCGCAAACGTAGGTGAATGCGCTGGTGTTCGGAAGAAGAAGCCAGATATATCCTCAATTCAAAGAATTATCGGAGTGTTCATTGCTTTTGCCATGGTCAGTAGCATCGGAGATTTCAAAAAAAAAGAAAAAAAACAAGGCGAATAAACGTGTGGTTTACTATATTTGGCAATCGAAATTTTTCTTTAAGATCACATGTTAGCCCCGAAGCATCATAAATTGCTTCAAGAAATCGATAATGAAGGTGGAATCCGCAGAAGCAACGGGGGGAGTGTTTTTTGACACTTGTTTTTCACCTTTTTCACACCTTTTTTATATTTTTTTTTACACCGCACTCCGGTAATGACTGAATTTCCAGTCGCAGCCATCGATATTTTCAAAATTCCTGTGGCTGCAGCCGAAATTCCGTTTTAGTCAGGCGCTTCCGATCAGGAAACGACCAGGGGCTTGTAAATCTGGTGCGTTCCAAGCAGATGGCTCCCGTCGGTCGCCAATGTGCGAAGGAATAAAAAGGTGAAGGGAACATTACTTCACCGAGGAAGCAAGAGATAGCATAAGAGAACGTTGTGATGGAGTGGGCTATGCAGCTCAGTTACAAGAAAAGACACTGGACATAACAACGAACATGGAGTTGAAGATTCGGCTTGAGAGTTCCAAGAACAGTTTCTTCATAATACCCTTTCAAGGTAAATCGGCCCCACAAATCGGACATTTGGTAATCAATCCTCTGTGAACCGCCGAAATCTGAAATACTCGCTGATCCTCTGCATCGCCAAAAAACGAATAATAGTACGTTAGTAGAAATCTTCAATATTGAAGTTCTTTGTTCAGGGAAATGTGAAAGTGGTCAAAGATCTAAAAGCACCTAGGAATCGGAATACCCATCTCCTAGGACAAACTATCATTCAGGAGTATATGTTATACTGATAGAGAAGTCTTAACAAAAAAAAGGCCGTGAGTAGGAAGCACGTGAAGTCGTGGAAAGAAGATAGGGTTGCTCATGTGATGGATCAATGAAATTTTAGAGGAAATTTTTCTTTCAAAGTGAAGGCACCACTCATTCCTCACGGCTGAAACTTCGCGAATGGCCATGGGAGGGAAACGCTTTCCGCACGTTTCTTTTTCTTCATACGGCCACCATCACCTTTGCAAAGAGCGTCCCATCGGTGGAATGCAAGTATACTGGTAAATCAAAACAGCCCAAGTGATTAATAATCCATTCACAATAGTCTAATTCGTCAAATGCCGTCTTCCTCGCAGCATATCTTCTGCTTAGTGCTGTTGATTTCAGCTGTTATTATTGGAGGTGTCTACAACACGTATGCGAATGAAATGACTTGGCAGGATGCCCGGTTGCAACTGGTGCCAAAATCGCTACATATTTTAGCGACTGATTGTCTTTCTACTCACCAACTAACTACTGAAGGCAAAATTCACAGTTATTATACGATTGTACTCAGTGTTCGGGCAGATCTGTTTCGTATAAGTAGAAATAGTGGGCATCACAGCTTGGAAAGCGCATCCAGTTGCGCCAAGGCCAATGATGGTCGCAATCAGCTCTATTCTAACTGCAGTGCAATGGCAGCGACCTTCAATACTTCAACATTACAGCATGCTTCTTTTGGTTGAATGGATGCATGAAGCTGCAAATGCACACAAGAGTGTTTACTGTGACATCCCAACAGAACTGAAGACGAAGTGAATATCATTCCACTGCATGCACATCACCGAGCCTTTTCTAAAGACCAGAAAACGAAATGGACAATTCTTCAACTTCCCTTGATTGTGCACTCAGAAATGGTTGAACTTCTTTGCGAGCTAAAGGTTTCAGACAGCACATTCGCGTAAGTTTCAGAAGACGGATATAAGCACATCTATAAAATGGTTGCAATTCGTGAAAAGCGACTGAACCGTGCAACTCCCTGAGCTCGACATACGCTCGTCGCATTGTTTGATTGCCACAAACTGCAATCCCGCTCACATTTGCCGTGTAGCACTTGTGATACCACGGACACGCTGCTGCATGTTCTCGATGAAGTCTGTAGATAAGTGCGACGAATACTGCCAAACGCAAGCTCTTAGTCGAATCATCCTAGAAAAAATATTTCCACCACAAATTTCCAAGCCAAATCTGAACTTCTGATCGAAATTGAAGGTTGAGACGCAAGAGTTAGTTTCTCGATGATATTTTCTGGATTAGAAAGCATTACGAGAAGGAGGAAAACGTGCTTAACACTTGAAGCCGGATATGAAATCAGCTCGTTGAAATTGGTTTACAGTTATTTGTGAGAAAAACTTCGGAAGATTAAACTACCCTTGCAGGAAGGGAACAATATAGTTTTTAGTAAATTGTTGCTCGTTGCTCAAAATTAGGCATGTGGGAGATGTTGTCATGGCGAATGGAAATTGCCCGTCTAGAAAAGCTTTCCGACTACTCGGAATGCAGGAAGTCTGTTATTTTGTGGAACATTGACAACTTCAGTTCGATTCATCTTAGAACTGTCATCGTCTCACGATTAGTTCGACAATGATGCTGTTCAAATACTGATTCAATTAACATCCACCACAGTCCAGTTGTTGCTACATGCGAGATATACATGAAGTTTGTCTTAACGGCAAACTTTTCATTTTGCTTACGAAAAATTAACGACGTGAAGAAGATTGCCTATACCGGCGCAGAATGAATGAAGAGAGTGCTTTCTCCCTTTGTTCCTTTGAACCAAGGCCAGTTATGACCGATTTCCATGTTGTTTTATTCATGATTGGTGCGTCTTAAAAGTCTATCCCTCCACTGCCCTAAACTTATTAACTCCAAACCCTACACGTACTCGAAAACACCGCTTACAAACATACTCGACCTCGCCAATCATTTTGAGAGGAAGAACTTACTGAAGAAAAAAGACGGTTCGATCGAAGGACACCTACCGAGGGCGCCATCTCGCGACAAAGAAAGCGAAGTAATCGTCGCTCTTCGAAAGCAGCCACTTCTCACGATGCTGAGCTGGCGCAATGGAGAAATTAAATAGAATGCTAATAAAAATGATTGCTATTCAGCGGAAGTTGTCATAACCAAATCAAGTATCCCGCACTAATGAATATCAGTGAAAACAAAATAGCGCTGAATGTTTAGCAATTACTCATTGGCGCTGTCAAACTGGCGACATTGATTAAAACCAATTGCAGACAAAAATGATTCAGCCTAAAGAGATCTTGTTTTTAAATCTTGACAAATGAAATTTCCGTTCATAGTAGCAGCATTCGCCGTCGGTGCTGTCGTGGCAACAGCAATTACTCCATCATAAGGTCAAATTGTCAGGCTCAGTCTTGGGCTTAGACTTAGGTCCTAGAGAAATAGCCAATAATAAATCATTTTTAACCGATGGTATAGAATGAAACATGCAGAAGTTGCACCACTGTAAACGATTAAATTATTTGATTTATTACGCTATTTTGATTTGATCAAGCAATGGAAAATAGCGAATAATCCATTATTTTCATCTGATGATATGGGGTGAAGCTTCTACAAATCGCATCACCGCAAGAATTGAACTATTGGATGTATTGCGTTACTTTGATCTGATGAAGCAGTGAAAAAATAGTCAATACTACACTTTTTACCCGATGCCGGAGGTTGAAACCTAAAGGATTCCGTTGAACCGAATGATCACTGAAGGCGGCAGTGTTGTCCAGTGTTTCTGACGTCTGCGGTTACTCGCTCGTGATCTATTGACTCGGTTTATGGATGAGACCGATAACGATGTCTATCTACCACTTTTCTCCCTGAAAGAGTTCGATGGTGGTATGAAGCTGAAATGTTTTAGAACTTAAAAACAAATTGGGATCTTCGTTTTTAGCTCCCTTGTCCAAGATGGCAATTTCCTTAAAAACTGCACTTTTTTCTCGGAGATCGAAATGTGAATTTCATATTTTCTCGTTGGTATTTCTTTAAAGTTATGAGTTCATATGAAATTCTCCCATGGTGAATTCTTTTTTTTGTACAATTGGCCATCTCTTGAAAATTTGACTAGCATGCGCAAGTGCTGCACGTTTGTTGTAGGTCCGAGCAGTCGCTCCTATGCGAAGACCTTATTTTCTCGTTTTATTGTTTCCTTCTCATTAAACGCTTCCTGGAGTAGATTATTTTGCAAAAAGACGCCTCCTGCAAATGAGATAAAACAATACTATCGGGTCGTTGAGATTATGTACGAAGGGATTTGCTGGGCAGAGATGGTCAAAGAGTGCTAGTGGCATAATCTTCAACTGAAGCAGCATCTCTTACCACCCTGACACTGCATACTGCTACATTCCATATTCTTCAACATTACTTCCTCTCCTATTACAGTGTAATCTAGTTAATACTTCCAACGCTACTACAATGCTTCTTGAATATTTGATGATACCAGTTATGCTCATTCCTACTGCCATTGTTACCGCCCATACTGCAACAGAGTTTTTTGTCAACTCAAAGGTTAGTAAGTGGTGCTGCATTCGTGACTGGTAAGAACCAATAACGGTAGTACTTTTAATTCTCAGGTAGAAACTATCGCAGTGGCTGCCCTTTGTGATAAATATAGCAACTGCTGCCGCCATTAGCAATATCAGTTGTTTATCGGGTTTAATTATTTTTCCATTATAGAGAGGACGTGTAAAAAAAAAGAAATCAAACCAGAATGGTTCATTTACCACCCAGCAGGATGCATCGTGAAAGCTGATAAGGTAAGTTGCAGTTTTTGATTGACGGCGGAGAAGCGTGCTTCGTGTCTTGACCAACCCGGCTAGTTGCTTTTCTGCTCATGTTGTTGTTTTTACCATGAGCAATTGGCAACGTCTCGGGTAAATCACTACCTTTTCCATGAAAGGTGTAATGCCCATATTCCTTTTAGTGAGACTACGGCACACTGTCAGATTTCTGCCATGTTCTGTGAACAAGCGACACCGGAGGGTTTGAAAAAGAGTGCTAAGGGTGAGAGGTGGGGGAGATCAATTCGCAAAGGGTCCCCTCACGGATCCTGCCATTAATTTCTATATTTTGTGAAGTAACTTTAATGCATTTGCGATATATTCTAACTCATTTCATATAAGCATTTTCCATCAAATAATATCACATTTTTCACAAAGATTTCCAATACGAATGTCCAATGACAGTTGACCTTTATAGAATGCACTTCATAGAGTTAGCGAGTTAATAGTGAAAATTAAGGATGATATTAAGTGGAGTGTAAAAATGCTAAGAGATTGTTAGCAGAAGATAATAGAACTTTAAGTTGTATTTGAAAAGCGTTACAAAATTGTTGTGTATTTGTTCGCGACTGTTGTATATTGACTGAGGATTG